>WAAB01003481.1:13272-68085 GCA_013389865.1 Piaya cayana | reverse complement strand
GATGGGAATGGTTGGACTCAATGATCCTGGGGGTCTTTTCCAACCTTGTGATTCTGTGAAAAACCTTTTCATGCTTGCAAGATCATGCACAGAAAAGGAAGACTAAAGCAAACTGCAGTCTATTTAAAGAAAACAGCTATTAATAATGTGATACCTCCACACAGTTAAATGTGGATAGCTTGATGAGTTACTTCAATACATCAAACTAAGCAGAATAAAAGTGAAGAGTAACGGTGTTTCCTGAATGTGTTACTGAAGAATAGCAGTATCCTATACAGATCGGTATATCTGTACATAGAATTTTTAGCATTACTAGGTCATTTCTAACTTTGTTTCTGAGAACAGAGTAGGTTTTAAAGACTAGAATCATGGGATCATTAAGGTTGGAAAAGACCTCTAAGATCATTCAGTCCAACCATCAGCCCAACACCACTGTTCCACGTCTACATGTTTTTTTGAACCCCTCCAAGGATGAGGACTCCACCTCTGCTCTGGGCAGCCTTTGCAGTGTTTCACCACTCTTTCAGTAAAAAAAAAATGCCCAATATCCAACCTAAACCTCCCCTGGCACAACTTGAAGTCATTTCCTCTAATTCTATCACTTGTATCTCCTATGAGTGGGGAAGAAGCAATGTTCTTGGCTTGACTGTAAAGGTCTCATCAGGAGATTTGCATAGTGGGAACTCTTCGCTTCATTTAGTAAATTCTAACAACCCACAAAAAAAAAAAAAAGGAAACAATTTATTTGCTGAAAGAATGGTGAGGCATTGGAAGAGGTTGTCCAAGAAGTGGTGTAGTCTCCTTCCCCATAGTTGCTAAAAAACATGTCAGTGTAGCACTTCAAGACATGGCCTAGTAGGCATGATAGTGTTGGACTGGATGACCTTAGAGGTCTTTTCCAGGCTTAATGATTCCATGATTCTGTGAAACTGGTGAATTCACCATCCAGACCTTCTTCAGCATTACCCATCAAAGCTACCTGGGCTAGTAAATGCATAAGGGATGCCTAACATTCCATGTGCTCCTGAAATCAGTTTCAGTCAGCCCAGGTATGTGGTTCCATGCCATCCAGCAGTATACAGCCAAAAAAAGTTTGGGATAGAAGGGGGAAGTCAGGAGTCAGGTTACCTAAGGATGAGCTGTCTGTGTCTTCTCCTACCAAGAAAGCTGATCAGTGCTTTGCAGCATCTCCAGGTTTCTTGCACAATGTATTGTGTGCTGCCCCATTTGGTATGTGGAAGTCTGTGAACAAATAAGATCATTAAAGCTATTTTAAGAAAATTGTTAAGAGTCAGTATAACCAAGGCATTTGGAAATTGGTTATAGGCAGTAGTTCCTTTCTATCTTTTGCTGCATCATTTGAGTAAATCTGCTTTTTTTTTTTTTTTTTTGCAAGAAGCAAACTCTGGATTTGCAGGATCTGCTGTGATATGTAAGTTAAATAGAGCATGCTTACAAAAAGATTTATTTATGTCCTTAAGGTGAAAGGGAGATGCAGTGCATTCTATGCAGCAAAATACACTCTGAAACAGGTAATCATAATTTGGTAGAAATACTTTAGAGTACATTCTCAAGGTGCAACTCCTTGGATATTAAATTCTAATTTGCATTATAGGAAGTTATGTGTATCATTCAGCATCTTAAGAGCAGGCCATGAAAATAAGTATGCTACTTAATGCATTTAAATTAGTCTAAATATGCCTTTTCTCTCAGGGAACAGAGGGCTACAGTTCAAAAACATTAAGGCAAATATCCAGCATAAGCAAAGAAATTCAAATTACGGGCTGATATCCCAAAGAATGAATGTTTTAATGAGGTAACTGTTATGATACAAGGGTTTCCCCTCTGCCTGCCTGGCCTTATCCTGTGCCAGTCAGCAGACACAGAAGGCTGCCCAGCCACCACAGGCTGGTGGTCAGACACTGAGCAGTCACAAGGGGCTTCTTGGCTACCTAAGGTGGACTTGCAAGTCCCAAATCACAGAATCACAGAATCACCGGGTTGGAAGAGACCCACTGGATCATCGAGTCCAACCACTCCCACAAAACACTAACCATGTCCCTCAGGATCTCGTCCACTCGTAACTTAAACACCTCCAGGGAAGGCGAATCAACCACCTCCCTGGGTAGCATATTCCAGTGCCTAATGACCCTTTCTGTAAAAAACTTCTTCCTAAGTAAAAAACTTCTTCCTAAATGTCCCCATCCCAGCTGACTGTCTATGTTTGTTGGTGATCAGGGGATTTGAACCAGGTCTTTTCTATGCTGGAGGGGTTGTTTGCACTTCAGGTCTCTGGTTCAGCAGCAAAATCATGTAAGAAAGGTCTCTTCTCCCAAGTAATACATGATAGATGAGATGAAATGGCCTCCAGTTGTGTCGGGGGAGGTTTAGGTCAGATATCAGGACAAATTTCTTCACCAAAAGAGAAGTAAAGCACTGGAAGAGACTGCCTAGGGCAGAGGTGGAATCTCCATCCCTGGAGGGGTTCAAAAAACATCTAGCCATTGGCACTTCGGTTCATGGTTTAGTAGGCACAGTGGGATTGATCTGGGTGATCTTAGAGTTCTTTTCCAGCCTTTATGAGTCTGTGATTTTTCTCTGCTATACATAATGTAGGCTTTCCTTAGCCCAACAGCATCCAGGGTGTCAGTCTCCATTTGCCCACTGCTATGCTCTGCCCTTTGAAATGGTTCCCACAAATAGGATTTGAAAGGCAAACAGCTATGCAAGTTCCTCCCAGGGCTCCTGTGACACATTTACAAGAAAGCTGAGGTGGGAATCCATATCAGGGAGTGCAGGGATAGGACAAGGGTGGGAAATTTCAAGCTGAAAGAGGGGAAGTTTAGATGAGACCCTAGGAAGAAATGTTTTCCTCTGAGGGTGGTGAGGCACTGAACAGGTTGCCCCAAGAAATTGTGGGTGCCCCATCCCTGGAGATGTTCAAGGACAGGTTGGATGGAGCTTTGAGCAACCTGATCTAGTGGAAGTTGTTCTTGCCCACGGCAGGGGGGCTGGAACTGGATGGGCTTTGAGGTCCTTTCCTACCCAAGACATTCTGTGATTCTATGATCTTCAGTGGAAGACCTGGGTGAAGCAGTGCCCTGTTTTGAGTGTTTTTCTTTCAAGAGGGACCAGAATCAGTGTTGTAAAAGGTACAACAGCTGATGGCAGAGACAAAGTTTTTCCCTAAAAAATGCTGATTCTTCAGTTCCCATCTCTGCCTTTAGGAACTGCACTGTATTTTGAAATAAACGAAGCTTCAAGTTGTTTTTATTATGGGATTCTTGCATTTTTAGAGTAGAATCAGTGACCATCTAAGTGATTTTTTAAGGCTGAGGGGAGATCTTGTCACACCCTACAACTATCTGAAAGGGGGTTGGAGTAAGGTGGGTGTTGTTTCTTCTCCCAAGTAATAAGGGATAGGAGGAGAGGAAATGGCCTCAAGTTGTGCTAGAGGAGGTATATATTGGAAAAAATCCTTCATCAAAAAGATTGTCAAGCAATGGAACAGACTGCCCAGGGAAGTGATGGAGTCCCCATCCCTGGAGTGATTTAAGACGTGCAGATGTGGTGCTTAGGGAGATGATTTAGTGGTGGAATTGGCAGTGTTAGGTTAACAGTTGGACTCAATGATCTTAAACATCTTTTCCAACCACAAAATATCTGTGATTGAGGGACCTCAAACAATTTTTTGATTTTGCAAATATGAAAATACATATTTTCTAAGAAACATGAAATATTACTAAGCTGGCTGAGTGATACATTTGTTTAACTTAGATGTTTGTGTCATAAAGTTAAATGAGAACACAAAATTGCTGGTCCTAATTCATTTTACATTTCCAAATGTAATTCATAGGTCATAGATGGCAAAAAATGGTTCTTCTGCGATGTTTCAGAATATTGTTCTGATTTAAAGAATTACTTTTTTCTTGATAGAATAAATATATTTTATTTTAATATCACCAAAATATTCGTAAAATTAATTCTTTTTTTGCATACACTTACATAATAACTCAAAAAATTCTGGATCAAATTCAGAATAAAATATATTGACTTGAAAACAAAGAGAATTGTATATACAAAATTAAGATTAAGAGAAGTGAGCATCACTAGATTCAACAAATGGTTTTTAAAGAATTGTAAGAGGATGGTGAGGGACCATAGTTCCTGCTGCATCGTGGTGATGTGGGAATTTTGGTGCCAACATACCATGAGAGGCATTGTGGTGCTGTCACCTTCCAGATATATCCAGAATTTGGGTTTGCTTTAAAAAGTGCTGCTATAAAAAATATGCATGAAATGGAAAGGAAAGTAATTTTTTCATGAGAAGACAAGTTTTTATAGGATTTTTACCCATTAATCTTGTGTGTGTGTGTGTGTGTGTGTGTAGCTGCACAGCACATGAGTACAAAAGGTGCAACCTACCAGAAATTGTGCCCAAAGTGGGCCTGTGTTAACCTCGTGAGGTTCAACAAGACCAAGTGCAAGTCCAAAACCTAGGTTGAGGCAATCAGCAGTTGTAATATAGGCTAGGGAATGAGATGATTCAAAGCAGCCCTGTGGAGAAGGGCTTGGGAGTGTTGGTTGATGACAAGCTTGACATGAGCCAGCAAAGTGCATTCACAGCCCAGAAGACTGACTGTATCCTGGGCTGCAATGAAAGAAGTGTGGCCAGCAGGGTGAGGGAGGGAATTCTCTCCATTTACTCCTCTCTAGTGAGACTGCATCTGAATAATGTCACCAGTTCTGGAATCCTCTACATAAGAAGGATATGGAACTGCTGGAACACTTGAGATGGGGCCATGAAGATGATCCAAGTGCTGGAGCACCTCTGCTTTGAGGATGGGCTGAGAGACTTAGTATTATTCAACCCAGAGAAGAAAAAGGCTCCAGGGAAACCTTATAACAACCTTATTCTGGTACATGAAAGGAGTCTAAAAGAAAGATGGAGAGGGACTTTTTACAAGGGTGTGTAGTGACAGGACAAAGGGGAATGGCTTTAAATTGGAAGCAGGAAGATTTTGATTAGATGTTAGGAATAAATTCTTCATGATGAGGGTGGTGAAACACTGGCACAGATTGACCAGGGAAGATGTGGATGCCCCCTCCCTGGAAGCATTCAAGGCCAGGCTAGATAAGGTCTTGAGCAGACTTATGCAGTGGAAGGTGTCCCAGCCCATGTCAAGGATGTTGGAACTGGATGGGCTTTGAGGTCCCTTACAAGACAAACCATTCTGTGATTCTTTGATTCTTCAGTTTTTATTGTTGCTGCTACTAAATATTGTTTGTTCACAAGAAGAAGGCTAATATCGTATAGGGAATAGTAAGGCAATTTCAAGAGGATTTAAGAACACCTTCCAATGTTAATTTTATCCAGTTTTTCTGTTTATTGTAGAAATAAGAAATACTGTTAGAAGATCTAACATGTTGCAATGAAGAATTGTTTCTGCTTGCTATACAAATGCTGATACAAATTTCAGCGTTTATGGAAAACAAATGTTGAGATGAAGTCAATACATTTATTTTCAAAGCAGGAGATGTTGATTCTCTGACAGCGTTTTGCCACACAACCTTCATTT
The DNA here is from genome assembly GCA_013389865.1 of Piaya cayana. Lineage (NCBI taxonomy): Eukaryota > Metazoa > Chordata > Aves > Cuculiformes > Coccyzidae > Piaya > Piaya cayana. The sequence continues at coordinate 62,506 of WAAB01003481.1, read as the reverse complement.
CTATTATGCCAAATGACTGATGTGGATTTAATCATTAGTTTGATGACTGCTTTGTTCAGTGGAGAGACAGCTGAGCATTTTATCATTATTAGTGAGCTGCATTTTGATTTTTCTATCAAAGACACTGCTGGCCTCAGTTCATCCCAGGTGTGAAACTAGACCTTCATTGTGTCCATTGCCTGTTTTGCGACTAAGCCAAGAACAATTTCCTCACAAAATATTGTAGATATTTGTTCTGATTTCTGAAGAAAGAACAGGTTTTTGAGAAAGACTTCCACATATGTGATTGATTCTCTACAGTCATAGAATGATTTGGATCGGAAGGGACCTCAAATATCATCCAGTTCCAAACTCCCCCTGCCATGTGTATGGACAACACCCACTGGATCAGGTTGCTCCAAGCCCCATCCAACCTGGCCTTGAGCACCCCCAGGCATGGGGCAACCATCACTTCTCTGGGCAACCCCTGCCAGTGCCTCACCACCCTCACAGGAAATCATTTCTTCATAAGATCTCATCTCAATCTCCCCTCTTTCAGCTGAAAATATGCTCCCTCTCATCCTATCCCTGCAGTCCTGATGAAGAGCCCATCCCCAGTTTTCCTGTAGCCCCCTTTAAGTAATGGAAGACTGCTCTAAGGTCTCCCCTGAGCCTTCTCTTCATTGGGTTGAAGGAGCCAAACTCTCCCAGCCTGTCCTCATATGGGAGGCGCTCCAGCCCTCAGATCATCTTTATGACCTCCTCTGGACTCACTCCAATAGATCCATGTCCTTGCTGTGCTGAAAAAAACTTACACTAAAAATATGTAAGAATTATGTACCTTTTATAAGTAAACTACTTACTGCATGGTAGAATGGATGACTGTATATATATATACACACTTTATATATATGTATATGTGTAAGTATACACATAGAGTAGCCTGGCAAAGATTTAAATTGATAGGATTAGAGTGGAAGACAGATAGGAAGCCATAAAATATTTTGAATGCCTGGGGAGCCAACGCCACAGATGGAAATTACAAATGATTGTGAGAGAGATGTAGAATGCTGACAAACTATTGGTGTCTGTGCATTTTCCAACTATGTCAGGAAAAGGTTAGGGTCTAGGAACAGGGACAGACTGGTGGCTTTCCTGGTTCAAAACCTCATCCTTGAGAGCTGGTGATTCTGATTGCTGAAGGAGGAGGTTCAAGAAAATGTTCCTGAACAACTATGGGGTAGCTCATCTGTACAGAGAATTTATTTTGTCCATCTCATAGCATGCTCTCCTCTGAGGAGAAGAAATGCACCTAACAATTAGTTCTAAATACAAACTCCTGGAATGGTCACTCCATGTTGCCTTTGCACGGTGAAGTTTCTTCACTAAAACAACAAATAATGCAAAATTATCACTTATGGACTGGGCTGCATCCGCATCAATGTGACAGCAGGGCGGGAGAGGGGATTCTACTTCTCTACTCTGCTCTCATGAGATGAAATCTGGAGTCCTGAGTTCAGTTCTCAAGCCTTCAGCAAATGAGGAGCATGGATCTTCCATTTTGTATGAGGTTTTATGTGTTTTTCTGCTTTATTTTCCATATTTTAAAGTCTTCTTGTGCCGGATTTTTAAGACTTTAGCTTTTCCTATCTGTGCTGTGAGAAATGGAAAGCATGACATGGGGGGAAATATTTGCCTATTTATTACTTCTGTTCCCAATTAGATAATATATTTTTAGGGAAACTGGTAGTGGCAGAGCTCCCTGGAGGAAAGGGGATTGGGTATTCCCTTTGTGGGCTAGTGAGCATTTGCAGAGGGGAGCAGCTTTGAGGTACTGCCAGTGGCAAGGCCAGAGGTGGATATATGTTGGTGTTGTGTTGATGGTTGGACTTCATTATTTTAGAGGTCTTTACCAACCTTAGCGATTCTGTGATTCAGTATGCCACTCAGAGACTGTGTTGAGGAGCAAGGAGCAGCCCCTGGGGCAATGAGTGGGGTTTTGCTAGAGACCTGAGTAGAGATTACTGCTACTTGGAATAAGTCACTGAGGAGCTCCCAACCTTCTCAAAGGCATGGCATGTCAGAGGAAGGGGAGTATGAACTCTATTATCTTCCATCTAGCCAATTTCTTTCAGCTTTAAGTTAATTATCCTAGTTTATATTCTAATAAAAACCATGGGGTTTGAGCCTAAAACCCTTTCATTTTTCTTTGGGGCATTTTGTGCAGAGTAAGCTTAAGACATTGCTTCAAAACTTGTAGTCCCATCACACAGCACTATACAGTCTGTCATGTCATTATATTTTCACCACGTCTTGACTCCTCTGTCCCTAAGCCTGACTCTCTATTTGGTGACCCGGCATGGCAAGCCAGGTTGAGCTGAGGCTGGAGGCACAGCCACTACAAAGAGGTCACCTCTTGAGAGGAATAGAGGAGAGAATTGAGTTAGAGAGGCAAGTAAATGGATCACAGTTCACCTGCCACAGCAGCATGCTGAGGCATAATTGACAACAGGCACTGTTTATTTAAAAATAAGCTTGGTTTTGCCTGTGTTTCTGGGTAACAGACTTCAACAGGCTAACAAGTGAAGTAGCTTTTCACCAGCCTTCATCAGTCAGTTCCAAGGAGCCTAGTTGGTATTCCCAGGACCTAGAGTACTTCTGAATAACACATTATGTTTTCATCCTGCTGTGCTGCTAGGCACTGCACTTTCAGGGTAAGAGATAACATGGTAACAGGACGTGAAAAGGAAATATTGTGTCAGCAGTGGGCTTGGAGAGAGGACTTCCTAATAGCATCTCAGCCATGCACTGTACAGGCTTAAATCCCTGGGAGCATCCTCCTGTGAACTGGCCGGTCTCACCTTCTTCCAGGCTTCAGGGCTCATAGAATCATAGAATGGTTTGGGTTGAAAGGGGCCTGAAAGCCCTTCCAGTTCCAAATCCCCTGCCATGGGCAGAGACTTAATTTCCACTGGAGCAGGTTGCTCAGAGAACCATCTAGCCTGTCCTTGAACACCTCCAGCAATGGGACATCCTCCACTTCTCTGCATCCACCGTCCACCACCTGTGTCAGTGTCTCACCACCCTCACAGGAAATCATTTCTTCCTAAGGTCTCATTTCAGATTTCAGATGTATCTGCTTTGATAAATATCTGTGACATATTTACTCTTCATTTTGGTAGTGTGCAGTCAACATCAGTCCCAGAAATGTGACAGTAAGGTGTCTTTTTATCTGCAGATCTAAGGATGCTTCTGTTCTCTGTGTTTTGTGAAATTGTTGGCAAGTTAAAAGCTTTCTGCAGTTGGGTAAATGGCAAAGCTCTGATTGTTATGACTCCTTCTGTTCATATGAGAATGAGCAATAGCAGAACAGTGACCATCCTTTGGGGAAGATGGTCCAGGAACCTACTCCTCTTCTTGCTGTTATTGGCTCTCAGTTGCATTTTTACAAACCTATAGAGTTTACTCCAGTGCTGCCCTTGTCTAATAGTATTGATTGTTAGTAACTGAAGGCTAATTAGGAAGTAAGTTGCTATGGTAATTCTTGAGTCATACATATAAAGAGAAAATGCTAAAACCACCAGTGCATGGTGACTGTTAGCATAGCTAAACAAATTAAAAAATATAATTCATTCAGATTTATTCCTTAATTCAAATGAAGATGTGATATGCAATAAGGAAGGTTTGGGGGTTTTTTTCATACCACATTTTCTTCTTTCATAGTCATTTTGTTCTTTTATTTGTCTGTTGAGTGAGTTATGCATCATTTTAGGACTAAATGAGAAAGTAGACTTTGGGTTGGTCTTCACCCCCACAGCCCACACAAAATATGTCACAACAAGCTTCATGTGACAGGAGAATGATTCAGGCAGAGGGTAATAGGACTTGAAACACCCCGAATTTCTAGGTCGCTTGTTCATATCCAGTCCACGTGTGTGTGATGAATGGTTTCTTTTCACCATGAGATGGTGAGCTGAGCCTGTGCCCTCAGGAGATGGTGATTCATTGCAAGCCAGGGCTGCAGCAGTTGGGTTTCAGCAGCAAACTTCTTTTGGCCAGACTTTGGAAGGGCTCTGCCACAGCACTGGTGGCTCAGTGGGTGACTACACTCCATTACGGGTCACTGTGGGAAGGATGGATTGCATTTGGCTGTGCTCTGCCTCATACATGAAGAAACGCAACATTCTGCCACTCACATCAAATAGAGTATTTTCACCTTATTTTTAGCTAAATATGAGCCAAAGGAAAATTAAAGGCATTCTTCCCTGCTTAAAGGGGATTCTCCTTCTTCTCCTTGTGCAACTTAATAATTAGTCATGTCAAGCACAAACTTGGCTCTCCTAACAAGTCTCCATCTTCACCTCTCTAAGAAGGAGAAGGACATAAGAGAATGCATTCTGGTGCCCTTCTGGACAGCTTGAAAGATGAGGCAAATTGTACGTAGGTGAGTCACAGGGCTGCTTCAGAGATGGGAGTGTACTGAATTCAGGTCATATCTCAGTGAACATGAGTTTCTCTGCCCCTCTCCATCTTCAGTGGATGATTGTCCTTAAATTGACTTCAGCAGCACATTGAGAGAAAAATGAGCAGAAGTGCAGCTTTTCTGTAGCACAAAACAATTTTAACAGGTCTATTCAATAAATAGAGTATGCTTGCAGTGTTGCATTCATTTGTTAAAAATAAGATATAAAATTGGTTATGAAGAAATGTGTTTCACTTAAAAGAAAAACAAACAAATAAATGAATGAATGCAAACAATCAAAAAAAACCAGCCAAAAAATTCCCACAAACAAAAAGACAGAAATGTGTTTAAGTTGAGTAGGATCAATTAAATCTAAGTAAAATTACTCATAACAATGAAGTCAATTCATCTGGTTCAGGCTTTCCATAGTCCTGGAGTAAAACAGGTGCCACTGGAGAGACAGGTCCTGAGCCTGCCATTGTGAAATACCCATTTTGTGTTAGCAGTTACTTATCCCCCAGGCAAAACGTAAATTCCTTAGCTGCTTCCTAACTGGGTCCTCACTGAAGGCTCCCAGTTGGGAGAATCTCTTACCCAGTGCCACCCTGCAGACCCCCCTTCAGTGTAATAGAATATAATAAAACCCTACTATCTTTGTGTGGAGGAACAAGGTGTGTGCTGGTTGCTCTCTCTTTGCCACACCTTTCTGCATGTAGGAAAAAATGCTCTCCTGTCCATGGATCCAGTCCAAATCCTTGGGGATGTGGATAACTTCAGGAGAGAACATCTTTCAGAGGGAGGTCTGGTCATGTTCGGTAATATGTATTACGTTTGTTTCTTCTTTTTCCTATTAAAATAATCCAAGAATACATGTTTTGTTTTCAACATGCTGAAAAAAACAGTACAGAAGGCAACTTTTAGTTTTTAATTTTGTATTTAACATTCACAGAACTTTGCCTTGAATCTGAAACTTTAATTGTTCTCATGGGATTGCCTTCAAGTTTGTGTAGTTCTTTTTCTTTTTTGTGTATTGATCTGTGTGCTTTCTAGAAACTACACTTATTTAAATACACAGGGAAACATGCATTCTAAAATACAAAATGTTGATGTAACTACAAATCCAATATATTGTAATCAATGGATTTCTGTGCCTTCTGCTATAGAGTCTGAGATCTTCAGTCTCAATAAAGCGATGATAGCAGTCAGAAAATGATGGATTTTATTTTCTTTCTTTTTTAAAGTGTATTCCATCAACATGCCTTTTCTCTATAGTAATTTTTTGTTGTTTGGGATCTCTTCAGGACTGGGGTTTTTTCCCTTTCTCATCAGCAGCATTTTTTCAAACTGTTTAACTGGAAACAAACAAAAAAAAAGGTTTTGTGAAGCTTGTGTGCTGTGAAAACACTGTAAGTTCCAGTTTGTTTACATCAATACAGGAAGCCAGATGGAAAAAAATACCATAAATATATGCAGTGCAGCATAGACAACGAACAGACACAGCAGCTTCTAAGGCAAGCATCATTTTCTTTATTCAAACTACGTTTCTTGTTCAGCTTTTTGAGTGCTACAGCAAGGGAGACAGATTCCTCTTGCTTTTCCCTTGATGTAGAAGGAAGAACTATTTCAGAAAAGGTTTTTCCCATCACCTTAACTCCAACTTCTTGCTACTTCCTCAGTTAGATATGACCCAGGATAGTGTGGAGAAGAAGGGGGCTTGAGGAGATCAAAGTGATCTTACATAGGAGAAATAAATTGTTACCAAGTGGGATTTGACCACATTCCTACTAATGGAGACTCCTCTAGGAGAATCAATACTGAAGGCCCCACATCAAAGGCTTGAGTCCAGCCTAAGGACTTTCTTATTAAAGCACTACAACAGCAGTTTGCCTTTACCCTTTTTTGCTCAGTGTTTCCACAAGCATGAGTTGCATAGCACAGTTCTGGCAAAATCCCCTCTTGGAGTACATGAGCACCTTCCTTGTTGACAATACTAGACATGCAGAAAAGCTATGCATGCTGCTAGCTGGTATTGATGAGTAAGCACTGTCCTGTGGCCGTGGGTTTGTCTTGATCTGTTCAGCCTGGAGGAGACTGAGGAAAGACCTCATCACAGTCTACAGCTCCCTTACAGGTGCAGAAGGAGGAGCAGACACTGATCTGTTCTTTTTGGTGACTAGTGATAGGACCCAAGGGAACAGCAGGAAGATGTGCCTGCCATTGCATAGACTGAATGTTTTGAAAAGGTTCTTCACCCAGAAGGTGGTGGAGCCCTGGAACAGACTCCCCAGGGAAGCAGTCATGGCACCAAGCCTGACAATGTTCCAGAAACATTTGGACAACACCCTCAAACACACGGTGTTTGTTGCAGTTGTCCTATGCAGGGATAGGAGTTGGACTCAGTGATCCTTGGGGGACCCTTCCAACTCAGGACATACTATGATTCTATGATTTTCTATGACTCTATGATTTCTATGATTCTATTTCTATTATTTCATGATTTTTATTGCTTGTATTAGAACATTATTTGTGTACACACACAAACATAGAAAGGTAGTAATAGGTATGATTTCGACCAAAGTTTTATGAGTGTTCCCTTCCCCCTGTTAAGAGTTTCTTATATGTGTGCAGTCTTGCAGTGTTTGCAGGTGAAGAGGGTTATTTCTATCAGGGAAACTCAGGTGGAAGCATGTGTGTTTCAAGGGTTTCATAGTGGAGGTCTATTCAGTTATTTCATAGAATCATAGAATGGTTGGAGGGGACCTTAGAGCCTTTCCAGTTTTAACCCACTATCATGGGCAGGGACACTGCCCACTGGATCAGGGTGCTCAAAACCTCATCAGCCTGGCCTTGAACACCTCCAGGGATGTGCAGCCACACTTTCTCTCAGCAACCTGTGCCTAAATCCCCACTCATTCAACTTAAAACTGTTCCCCTTTAGACTATCCTTGCACTCCCTGATTAAGAGCCTCTCTCTATCTTTCCTGTAGGCCCCCTTTAAATACTGAGAGGACTTAGCTTTGACAAATAAGACTTGATATGTTAAATCAGGCTGCTATTTGCTGTCATTAGCCACTTAGTGAGAGGGTTAAGGATTGTATGTAATTCCCATGCTTGAATAGCACGTCAACTCTGTATCCACCAATACAGAACCTGCAGATTTGGGCGTAATGTTAATTACTTCTGCTACAATAGCACAACATCACAGTCAGAAAAATAGCCCTCATTAATACACATTTATTTTGTAAAGCTTCTGACTCAATAGCTTCTTGCAATTGCTTGTGTTTTCTCTGGCAGTCTGCCATGAGGTAGAGGTTTGGTTTTAACTTCAGAAGCATAAAAAACACCTTTTCCTGTTAGGTTATATGTGAGAACTCCAATATGCAACTATATACACAGTAAGGTCTTGTCTGAGCCTAGAACCATAGCACACAAATCACAGTATCACAGAATCACCGAATCACCAAGTTGGAAAAGACCCACTGGATCATTGAGTCCAACCATTCCTATCAATCACTAAATCATGCCCCTCAGCACCTCATCCACCTGTCTTTTAAACACCTGCAGAGAAGGTGACTCAACCACCTCCCTGGGCATCCTGTTCCAATGCTCAATGACCCTTTCTGTGAAAATTTTTTTCCTGATGTCAAGCCTGAACCTACCCTGGCAGAGCTTGAAGCCATTCCCTCTTGTCCTGTCTCCTGTCACTTGGGAAAAGAGGCCAGCTCCCTCCTCCACAACCTCCTTTCAGGTAATAAGAGTTTAGGGGATCAAGGTCTCAGTCCAACATAATTCACAAGGTAGGTTTTATGGAAGGGAAGAATGAATGCAGATAGAAAAGAAGACATGAAAGAAACCTTGTGCTGGAAAAAAAAAGAATTTCACATTGAATAAAAGAAAACTAAATCCCTCTGGGAAGACATTTGAAAGATGAATTGGATGGTGTTCACAGATGGAAGATAATGTCTCTATTTGTAATTGTGTTTAACAATGCTAATATTTTTCTCATGATGGGTCAAGTCATTGAAATTTATTTTCACTCAAGGGGATGTAGCATACTGCGTAACTTGCTCAGGTGAATACTCAGAGTCCTCATAGAAACCCAGGAAGATTTTTAATACCCAAACTGAGGAGTAAGACAGGGTTTTTGACTATTATTCCTCTTAGCTAAATCATTTAATTGTGAATATCTGAGAGACTTGCTATTTTGGATCTTCCCATTTCTCTCTTCTTGGAGTTAGTAATGATGATGCCTCCAGAGGCATCTCTTGTTCATGTGTACTTCCTTAGTGGAAGTGTCTGGGAATATCTGCTTCAGAATTGTCTGTTTGGAAAGTCAGTCACTAGACTTTAAGTCTAGGAAGCCACATGTTCTCCTAATCTAAGAAATGTTGTCTATTGGCAGTCCCTAGAAGTTATTTTCCCTTTTCCTTGTTCAGCCATTCTCCTGAGTGATTATCCCAAGGTCTGCCCAGGTCATCTTAATAAAACTATTCATCATTAGCTGGCTCTTGAAGCCAAGAGGGAAGTAGTAAAAGATAAGTGGCAGTAAATGCTGCTAACCCATTTCTGTGCTTCCATGGAAGGAGTTATGATGTGGGCATGTAGCTTGCATCAGCAGCTTTAGATGAGGAGGTCCCTTCCTCAGGTGATCAACCATCTTTATCTGTCAGCATGGTCTCGATCCTCTTGAGCCCATGGTGTCTGAGAAAGAAGTCAGTGAATCATAGAATCATAGAATACCCTCAGTTGGAAGGGGCCCACAAGGATCATCAAGTCCAGCTCCTGTCCCTATATAGGACAACATTCACACCATGTGTCATTGTTATGGTGGGTGCCTTTTTATTGAGAGACATTTTTCTGCCATCGCTACAAGCTGTCATAGTCAAAGGCAAAAGGTAATGATGCTCAAATGCAGGGAACAGACAGCAGGTATGACTGCCGCAGCAGCTGGAGGGCTCTGAGTTACCAACTCCACCTCTGGGCTGCCTGCATGGAGCCAGTATTTCTGTGGAAAGCTGCCATTTCCTCCCTGCTTATTTGACCTTACAAAGCTCCACACATTTTCTGCTTTGATGGCAATAAATTAGAACTGGTATAATACATCCCCTTAGTGACAGAGTATGGGGAGTTGTCTATCCCCCCAAACTATACTAATTATAAAATCAATTCTTACAATGATGTGGCTTCTGCTGTTGGATCTGGTCATTATCAGTTCCAATTCTGCAGACTAATCACGTGCTTTTTCAGATCAGAGAGAACAATTTAAAACTGTTACATGGACAATTAATTTGATGCAATTCAACTCTCAACAGACTTTCATCTGGATTGCTGGCATGGTGCTAAAGTGCTGATAGAAATAAAATCCCCTTCACTTCCGTCTGCTCTGAGGAAATTTGCATTTTGTTTTTCCCTTGCCTGCATTGATTTATTTGAGACTTTGGTGTCATGCCCTATGGAGAAGGCAGGAAGATGCAGGATTGGTGTTTCTTGATGATGTCAGGCCTTCCAGTATCTGAAGGGAGTCTACAAGAAAGCTGGGAAGGCACTTTTTGCAAGGACATGTAGGGATAGGAGTGAGTCCAGAGAAGGGCAACAAAGCTGGTGAAGGGGCTGGAGAAAAGGACTTATGAGGAACGGCTGAGAGAGTTGGGGTTGTTTAGCCTGGAGAAGAGGAGGCTGAGGGGGGACCTCATTGCTCTCTATAACTACCTGAAAGGAGGTTATAGAGAGGAGGGTGCTGGCCTCTTCTCCCAAGTGACAGGGGACAGGACAAGAGAGAATGGCCTCAAGCTCCATCAGGGGAGGTTCAGGTTCGATATCAGTTAAAAATTTTTCATGGAAAGGGTCATTGGTCACTGGCAGAGGCTACCCAGGGAGGTGGTTGAGATCCGGTGAGTCTCTTCCAACCTGGTTGTTCTATGTTTCTATGATTCTATGATAGGATGAAGGGTAATGGCTTTAAATTGGAAGGGGTAAGATTTAGATTAGATGTTAGGAAAAAATTCTACACAATGAGGGTGACGAGGCACTGGAACAGGTTGCCCAGGTAAGCTGTGGATGCCCCCTCCCTAGAATTAGTCTAGGCCAGGTCAGATGGGGCCTTGATCTATCTGGTCTAGTAGGAATTGTCCCTGCCCATGGCAGGGGGGTTGAACTGAATGGGCTTTAAGGCCCATTCCAACCCAAGCCACTCCATGATTCTATGATTCTATGTCCTTCACAGACTTAGGTATACATGATTTTGCTCTAAGTGTGAAATCACTGTTACTACTTAGTGGGTTAAATGGGTAATCCCTCTTATTTAGTCTAGTCAGCATAATGCACGTGTATATCTTTAGCTAAATAAAGTGATGATGAGAAGAGCCAGTACTTGAATTCATTTTTGAAATGTCAATAACTATTAAGACATATTAGCCTGTAACTCCCTAGTGTTCAATAAATCATGACAGGGAGACAAGTTTTCCATGTTCACAAGGGAACTGGCAGGACAAAGTGTCAACTATCTATTCTTAAAAGGTCAAGAGACTCTAATAATTTTAAGAAAAATAACTTTTCTTTTGTAACCTGCTTAAATCAGTGTAGTAGCACTGTCCTGTCACTTTAGAGGGAAGCTCTCAAAATGAGTTTTCAGGCTGGCTTGTTTTGAATCAAACTAAAAGAAGGAAGACTGAACAGTCTGGATCGATGGGTTGCAACCAAAGATATGAGGTTCAACAAGACCAAGTGCTGGGTCCTGCACCGAGGACCCAACAACCTCATGCAGCTACAGGTTTGGGGAAGAGTGGCTGGAAAGCTGCTTGGCAGAGAAGGACCTGGGGGAGTTGGTTGACAATGGCTGAATATGAGCCAACAGTGTGCTCAAGGGGCCAAGAAGGCCAATGGCATCTTGGCCTGTTTGGGAAATGGTGTGGCCAACAGGAGTGGGAAAGTGCACACCTCGAATGCTGTGTTCAGTTTTAAGCCCCTCACTACAAGAACATTGTGGGGCTGGAGCGCATCCAGACAAAGGCAATGAAGCTGGTGAAGGGGCTGGAGAACAAGCCTTATGAGAGGGGGCTGAGGGAACTGGAGTTCTTTATCCTGGACTACAACAGTGTGAAAGGAGATTGTAGCGAGGTGGGTGTTGGGTCTCTTCTCCCATGTGACAGGTGATAGGATGAGAGAAAATGGCCTCAAGTTGCACCTTGAATACTGTGTTCAGTTTTGGGCCCCTCACTACAAGAAGGAGATTGAGGGACTGGAGCACATCTAGAGGAGGGCAATGGAGCTGGGAAAAGGTCTGGTGCACAGGAGCAGCTGAGGGACCTGGGACTGTTTAGCCTGGAGAAGAGGAGGCTGAGGGGAGAAATCATTGATCTCAACTATCTGAAAGGAGGTTGTGGTGAGGTGCATGTTGGTATCTTCTCCCAAGTGACAGGTGGTGGGATGAGAGGAAATGGCCTCAAGTTGCACCAGGGGAAATTCAGACTAGGTATAAGGAGAAATTTCTTTACTGAAAGGGCAGTCAGGCCCTGGGAGAGGCTGCCCAGGGAGGTGGTTGAGTCCCCATCCTGAAGTTGTTTAAAAGATGGGCAGACAAGGAGTTCAGGAATATGGTTTAGTAGTGGGTAGGTACAGTTGGATTCAATGATCTCAAAGGTCTTTTCCAAACAAACAATTCTATGATTCTATGAAATAAGTGCTCTCCATGGAAACAGTGATTTAATTTTTCTGTTCAGGTACATGTTCAGCACTCCTGGGAGTACTTGCCTCAGGAATGCTGGGCAGGATTGCCTGTGTGACACCACACTCCTGCTAATTTGCTCTTAAGCTTGACATAAATTGTGGCATGAGTCAAACCACCGAGTTAAACTAACCTGGCAAATAGCTCTAAAGATTATTTATACTTAAAGAAATGCAGAAAAATATTTAAAAATGTGACCTTTTTTCCCTTCCCTTTTCCTTTAAATTGATGCTAAGCTATTGAAGTGTTGCAGTGCAGACAGCCCAGAGAGGCTGCCTGCTCTGGGAATAAGTACCTGGTACCTCTAGTATTGTTGCTGATTGTAGATAGGTATAGAGGGATAAAAACTGTTCATGGGAATCCACAGGATATTTTTGCCACAAAAAAACCCCAAACCCTACATCAAAGACTGACAATAACGGGCCAAAAGGCTTAATTACGATGTACTGCAGTAAATATAAGGTGAATAGATGGTGTGTATAACCCATGTGAGTACCTGATATGCAAGGGAATTTAAGGAAAGCTGCTATGAGGTCTCCCTGGAGCCTTGTCTTCCCCAGGCTGGACAATCCAAATCTCAGAGCCTGTCCTTTTATGGGAAGTGCTCCAGCCTTCAGATCACTTTCATGACCCTTCTGCAGATTTGCTGTGACAGATCTATGTCCTCCTTGTGCTGAGGGCTTCAGAACTGAACACAGGATTCTAAGAGTGAGTACAGGACCAGAATCCCTTCCCTTGCCCTGCTGTTTACACTGCTTTTGATGCAGCCCAGGATACAGTTGTTTTTCCAGTCTGCCAATACATTCTGCCAGCTCGTGTTGAGCTTCTCATCCACCAGCATCCCTAAGTCCTTCTCTTCGCAGCTATTCATAATCTTTCCTCCACTCTGCCTTAACACTCGTGTATGTTAAACTTCTATAACATACCTATCTATATACACACTGATACACCTACATTTGTTTCAAATAGGCACATTTCCTAGCAGGTGAAATATTACCCTATCCCTGTCCATGTGCCCTGCTCTGATCCTGAAAGCAATTCTTATCATAAAAGACATATAAATGTCCAAACTTTCATTCTTTCATTATTTTGAAATGTGAGACCACTTGGCTGCAAGACCATTAGTTTGAGAGTTGAATACAGTCTTGCTTTAACTATAGGCCTTTGATTAGCCTAAGAGACTTTTTCTTTAGAGGACTACAAAGAAACTGCCATGAACTATAAATTCCTTGCTAACAGAATTGGTTAAAAGGCCATTTCAATGCATTTTGATTTTTATGGGTCACACTTTGAGTGCAGCAGGTTTGAAGAGGAATGGTTCCTATGCTTCACACTGGGCTCTGGCACACATGTCATGAAGGTTTAACCCCAGCCTTACCTAATGGCAAGTTTGTAGGCAGGTTAAACTGAGGTAAGACAGTGCTGCCACTAAGCATCACTTTTTCCCTCCTCCTCATCTTCCCTGCCTCTCCCTGCTGTCACTGGCTCTGGCTGTTGCATGTGGAGATTCTACACCACAGTCAGTTCCTTGTGAAAGTTAATAATCGTTACAGTTTGCTGTAGATTTATTTTAGACATTAGGAAGAAATGTTTTCAAGTGAAGGTGGTGAGGCACTCTCACAGGTTGCAGAGAGAAGTTGTGGCTGCCCCATCCCAGGGTGTGTCTGAGGCCAGGTTGAATGAGACTTTGATCAGCCTCATGCAGTGGAAGGTGTCCCTGCCCATGGCAGGGGTTTGGAACTGGATAAGCTTTGAGGTCCCTTCCAAACCAAACCATTCCTTGACTCTATGAAATCAAGGGAAATCCTTTTGTTGTGTGATGTCACACTTTAAAGTCTCTTTGAAGTCATATACAAACAATTATCCCTTATAAAACATTTTTAGTAAACAGATTTTCCTCTTTCAGGCTGTGTTTGAGTAAGCAATTTATGCCTTTCAGGATTACTGTTCATTTCAGTAGAGCTGTGCTTCCAGTGGAAACTAAGCTTAGGCACCTGCCTGAGCACTTTACACCCACTGGATGCTTTGGGGTTTTGGAGGCTTGGGTTTTTTAAAGCATTGTCCTTGATTGTTTTACATGCCATCTCTTGAAAGGATGCACACACCAAAAATGATGCTCATATTGCTGCCTGGGTTTGCTGTGATAGTTAGCACTGAAACTAATAGAGTCATTTATTACAAACAATGTAATAACAGTCCCATCTTCTCTCCTGATGATGTATAATAAGATATACTTCATAAGCAATCATCTGTTTGTGTGTATTTATACTGTAAAACAAATAATTTGCACAAAACCCAGCCATGAACCTCCTTCTCTGTTTGTAGCTACTGCTGCAGGTATTATTTGCTGTCCTCTGCAGAAGACCTGAGTTGGTTGTTTGATGTGAACAGCAGCTGGTTTTCCCTTTAATGACAGAGATAGCTGTATCCAAGATAGTGTTCTTCGGGTTTTCCATGAGCAAAGCATGTGTTTTTTTTCACGGGTATGAATAAATCATTCATGCAAATTATGCAAGTGAAACAGACAGAGCTGTTCATTGTTCCCAATGTGTGACAGATGTCCCAAACTGAATATTTTTTATCCTTATTACTGGGATGACAGCCTGTGACAGGTACATAGACACCCCAAAGGACAAGAATATCAATGGTTTTCAGTCAGAAAACAACACTTTGGTTCTGTAAACTGTGAAGAACTGTGATGAATAGGGTCATCAACACCAGCATTTCCTGGAGGAAGCATAGTACAGGATGCACAATTTATTGTGGGGGCAGAGGGTCTTGTCTTTTTTCCTCGCTGCCCACAACTCCCTGAACACAGGTGATGAAGCCCAACACCAGAAGGATTATTGCCTTCGGCTATTGATGAGTTTCCCTTCTGTTCCCATCACTTGTCTTAGAACCATGGAACGGTTTGGATTTGAAGGGACCTTAAAGATTGTCCAGTTCCAACCCTCATGCCACTGGCAGGTGCACCTTCCACTGGTTCATGTTACCTAAAGTCTCATCTAGGTTGGCCTTGCAAAGCTCATAACCACAACAGCTGCAGTTGTTGTCAGCCTGAGTTAGAAGAGAACAAAATTAAATTTGAATTCAGATGTTTTCATTATTTTTTTTAAAAACCCCTATCACTTACATACCAGTGAATGGGAATATTAGAATGAAAGCCAAGTCATAACCCAAATATTTGAAATACCCACCTCATAAAAGCATTATTTAATTATTTCAAAAACTTAATCTTTTAAAAACAGTTCAAAGACTCCTATCATCTTACATCTCTTTCATTACTTTCTTAACGATGCATTCTCTAAGCCTTCTGAAGTGTCATGGTCGCTCATGGTCTATTTAATCAGATCTGTATCTTCCATTTCTCAAACCCAAACAAAGCCCATAACCCAGCCCATTCTTTGGAAGCCAAAACACACTCTTGATGCAGCAATATTTGGGTTTAGGCATTCCATTAAAAGACACATGCCATCCAAGTTGCTCCAAATTTAGATAGCAGATTGGATCATAAAACATTATTACCCTTACAGGCCCTATCTGTCGACAAGGTCACTACTGCATTGTGGTTTCTTAATAAAACTTTTTTTCCTGTAAAAGCCAACAAATCTGCAACATTTTTCCCTAAGCTCTTTAGTAGCATTCAACCTCTTCTCATTAAACCACAGAATCACTAGGCTGGAAAAGACCCACAGGATCATTAAGTCCAACTATTCCTATCACCCACTAAACCATGTCCTACAGCACCTCATCCACCTGTCTTTTAAATACATTTGTTAGTCAGAAAATAGGGAAATACTTTTTTACATTACTTGTAATGTTTTTTGCAATTTTTTTTTGACTGTGCACCTGTTGTTATAATCTGACGTTTTATTTCAGGTCTGTTCAAATCTATATGCAGCCATCATAATTTCAAAGAACAAGAGATACCCAGTGGAAGGTATCCCTGCTCATGGGGGGTGTAACTGGGTGGGCTTTGAGGTCCCTTCCAACCCAAACCATTCTATGATCTATATCCTGGAACATGTGCCAGCCAGTTTACAATATGACTATTTATCCAGTGTCTCATTCCAAAGATAGCACTGTTGCCTTGCTATTAAAAATCTAGTAGACTATCACACTATCACCAAATTATATCTGTATTATAAATTTTGTTTCCTACACCTAATGTCAGCCTGAGAAATAGCATTTTTATATCATTTCCAAAACTGCCTGTGGGGAATCTTTTGGCATAGCTGTCTTTACCTTGACTTTCCTGGTCAGTACCAGCACAGGGGATGCAACTAGGACAGGTTGCACTGCAATAATTCCTGCTTGATACACCAGGAGAACTCCTGAACTCTAAATTACACTGGAGCCTGAGCCATATGTTTGTCATCCTGCAGATTAAAGAAGGAAAGAAATACATTCTCTGGTTCAGCAGGAGATGTATTCTCTTGCCAATAGAAAAGCAACCATTTCTGCTCTGCAGTTCTGTGGCTGTAAGTGGACAATAAAATATATGCAGATGAGATCAAATAATGGTTTATCCAAGGAAGAGAAGACCTTGCATCTGTGGTCCTTAGCTCCTGTCAATAAGGATGTGTTTGCTGGTGTCATATTCTTAATCTCTCTGGCTTACATTGTATTAAGAGAGCAAGCAGCGTGTGCTACTGCTGAAGTTGTGCCGTATTTCTTGGGAATGTTTTAATTGTCTTTATTACAGTAAACTTTCACTCCTTCTGTCCTTCACCGAGTTACAAGATTTCATTAGGTCTCTATCAGTAACTAGTGATGTCAGAGATACTGTTGCCATGATGTATAGCCTCTGACTTCTAGTACAAAGGGAAAGGGTGATAGCAGGAGTTGCAGAGTTGCCATTATAGATACAGACCTTAGCCTCAGAAGATGCCTGCTCCTGAGTGCTAATGTTTGCCTTGGTGGCAGCTCATCAAGTTTTCTTACCAATATCCTCCTTGGTTTTAGATCTCACCAGTAATCTAGGAAGAAGTTCCTTCTGAATTTCTCACTTGCTCATTCTCTGTTTCACTGTGTCTTAAAGTGTCTTGACTTTTAAATTATTTTACAGAGAGATCTCACAGAATGATGCCTTGGAGGTCATAGAAGCAAATGTATTTTCCAGTCTTCCCAAACTACATGAAATGTAAGTACTGAACAATCTAAATTCTAAGGGGATAATTATAAAGATTTTTTATAGGCAAATTTCAGAGTTTTTGCAGCTTGGTTCAGGTAAATTCTGAAGAAGTCATAGTGATATAGGAACATTTGAAATTTCTCTTTGTCTTTTCCATCTTCTTATCTAACCGTCTTTCTCTCTCTTTCCCTGGTCAACCCAAAACTTATTCTCAAACCACTGCAGATATCCAAAGTTGGTGGTGTCTACCAGTCTTTGGTAGGCTGCTCTCTGAAATCGTGCAGATCCGCTGTCAAAAAGAAAATCCCAGTATATGGTACCTCTGCATCCTGGGGCTAGTACAAATATATTAAGCTCAATATTTTGATGTACTTCCTCTGATGTTTTGTTTTCTCTTTGCAGAAGAATTGAGAAGGCCAACAACCTCGTGTACATTGACCAAGATGCCTTCCAACACCTTCCAAGCCTCAGATATTTGTAAGATCTTTTGCTTTTTGCAAGAACTGTAGTCATTCTGAATGGTGCAGTGTGTTTAACACCAGTTTTGGTGACAAAAGAGAATAATGCCCTCTCCTCCTATGACTTGTTACTTGGGAGTGATAGGAGGAGAAGAAATGGACTCATATTGCACCAGAAGAAGTTTAGATTGGATACTGGAAAACATTTCTTTACTGAAAGAGTGGTGGAGCACTGGAAGAGGCTGTCCAGGGAAGTAGTGGAGTCTCCAATCCTGGAGGGGTTCAAAAAACGTGTTGATGTGGCACTTCAGGACATGGTTTAGTAGGCATGATGAGGTTGTGTTGATAGTTGGACTGGATGATCTCAAAGGTCTTTCCCAACCTCAGTGCGTCCATGATTCTGTGATTCTTTCCCCACTACTAGTTACATGTTATCAATCCACATTTTCACACCCAAACCTGCACACAGCCCTCAGAAAAGCTGAAGGTAATACACTCCATGGGGTAGTCCCACACACAAGATCTTTGTGCCTTTCTAAGTAACGGGTTGAAACTGAGTCATGAGTAAAGGAACTGGCCCTTTTTTTTAATCCATTAAAAAAATTTTAGTTTGAAATTCCTGTCAAGAGCTTTGGGACCAAATCTCTCCCATCTGTCTTTGCTTTGGTTCTACCTTCTGTTACACTTCATACACGTGGTCTTAAGCATTCAAATCCTCTTTTCCTTAGCAAAGACAGTGCTATCACAATGGTTTTTATTAACACTTGATGCAAGATGATTAAAACCTTAAAATACAACTGTATTGATGTAAGTTACAACTTGATTTCGTCAGCCAGCCTCATCAAGAATGCCATTTGTACAACTATGGTTGCCACATCTGGTCCCATGAGTTTGCCATTGAAATTCATTGATAATTGAATCCATCCTTAAAATAAACCATTACACAAAAGTAATTTCACAGCTTTTAGCACATGATCTTTACATGACTAATAATGTCTCCTCTTCATTAAAACCCCAGTGAAGTCCAATGAACTCTGTTTAACAGTGCCTATTTTTAACAGTTGTAGCTTAAATAAGCCCCATGGTGCTCATTACTAAAGTGAGTCATCGATGCCCAGCAAGACATTAACTGAACTTCTGTATGTCCATCCACCTGAGCACACATACTCAGTCTTGTTTTCCTGATTTACACAAAAAGCCTTTCTCGTACAAGAAGCCTTGCATTCCTCACTCATCCAAGAAGACAGATCATGACTTCTACATTTCAGTACACAAGAGTAAGTGCTTAGATAGTATCATAGAATAATGGAATCATAGAATGCTTTGTGTTGGAAGGGACTCCAATCCCCATCCAGTTCCAACACCCCTGCCAAGGGACACCTTCCACTGGACCAGGTTGCTCAAAGCCTTGTCCAACCTGGCCTTGCACACCTCCAAGGAGGAGGAATCCACAACTTGTCTGGGCAGCCTGTGTCAGTGCAACACCACCCTCACAGGAAAACATTTATTCTTAATCTCTAATTTAATATCTCCTCTTTCAGCTCAAAACCATTTCCCCTCATCCTGCCTCTGCACTCTCTGATCAAGAGCCCCTCCCCAGCTTTCCTGTCAGTCCCTTTCATTACTGGAAGGCTGCTCTAAGATCTTCCCACAGCCTTATCTTCCCCAGGCTGAACAAGCCCAGCTCTGTCAGCCTGATATTTCTTAAAGATGGGATGAAAATGGGTCTAATAAGCATAGCTCTCCATAAGCAAATGAGTGTTTAAAGGCTCTGATAATCCCTAGTAGTGACAAAAGTGCCAAGAGGCGTTGCTTTTAATTTGAGCTTTAAGATTTGAGATTTTTTAAGAGAAAAGGTGTACTTAGCACTACATAAACCATATTAGTTTAAATCCTCATTAAACAGGAATAAGTACTTAGTGTTGCAGTAAGACTGCTGCTCTCCCCAGTATTTTGACTAATATCTGCTTTATCAAATACATTGGGTATTTTGGTAAATTTTAGCTTTTGTTTGTGTGTAACAGAAACACAAATTTTTCTCTTGGCAGCAGAGAAATAAATTTTTACATTTGCATTGTCATGAGAAGAAATCATATGCCTTTTTCTTTTTGTTTGAAGCCTGAGTCACTCAGTGGTGACTGCTGTCTCTATGTAATTCTGGCTGCCAAGAACAAAAAATGCAACATTTGTTTATCCCATATAAACTCCCCAGAACAAGCTGCTATGCACAGTACAGTTGTCAGGTGTACAGATGTGTAGAAAGAATGACAGCACATTTATCTCACACAAAAATTAAGAAATGTGAACTCACTTAATGGACACACTAATTTTGGTGAATTTTTAAATGCAGGACACAGGAATTATAGGTCATGAGAAAAAGGTAAATCCCCGCTTTAAGTATGTGATGTAGTGGCAATTTTTCTCTTGGCAGTAGGGGCTGCTCCCTCTATCCCACACTCCCATACAGGTTGACTCAAACATCCAAGAGATCCTACCTGCATAGAAATTCATCTGCAACAGCAATACTGTGACCTATGGAAGCAACAGCGTACAAGTTTAGAGAATTGCTTACCTAACTAACTAATCCCCACTCCTCTTTAGTTTTACTTGCTAGCTGAAACTCGAAGAAAATATATTTTTGGTATTTTTTAAGGTTTTGTCTCATGTGGGCATAGAGGACTGGAAGAGACTCTCCAGACTACTGTATTCCTTTTCTTACTAACTCCCCTATCCCATTAATTAAATACTTAATTGCCTTTCTTGATCTTCACCATTGTTTTCTGCTTTCTCTCTTTATTCCAGGAGAGGCTTTCCAGAAGCTCAATGATTTGATGACTAGGAAATTTCCTTTCATTTTATTCATGGCCACCTAATGCAGTCTTGTGCCAAAGCTTTTCTCTTATTTAAAATTATTAAATCTACCTCTATGTTTACTCTACTAATGGATTTAAGCTACATCCTCTCTGTACCTTTATTTTAGGTGGCAAAAATAAACGCCACTTGTATGACTAGAAGGGACACAAAAGGTGCAGGCTTCATAGCTCTGAGCATCTGAACAGATGAATAAGTCTTTTGTGCCAATTACAAGGTTTGAGGTAGCTGCATTGTGGGTATAAATCGGTGCAACACCTTTGGCTCCTGTGGAGATATACCATTTCACATGACAGGGATGAGGAGTGGGACCTATAGTCTGTGGATGCACCTTCAGTCTAGCAGTGACCTGGGTGTGATGCTGACCTACGTCATGGTCAAGTCACTATGTGTGCAGTCACATCTTTGTCCTTACACTTGGCATGTTTCCATAGAAAAGGCTGACATTTTCTCCATCCCTTTTTGTCATTCACTTGTGCTCGCCCTTTTAGAACTGCTCCCCTTGAAAAGGCAGAAAGTTTTACTGTTTGAAATAATAGGAGAATGAGAAAGTAATAATCTTGAAAGGCTCCACAATGGCACCTGGTAAAGGTAATTCAGTCCTGGTATTCATCTTCCTCTTACGTAAGGGTCAGTTAGTGAAAATATGAGGCAAGATGCTGAGGGAAGTTCATAGATTGATGGAGTTTGTGCCCAGTATTTGCGATTTTTTTAATTTGGGTTATTTTTTACACAATGCAGAAGTAAAAGGTTCTAAATATGTGGAACTGGAGTTTAACATCATTCAAAAAAGGGTTAAGAATCTGTGTGGATAGAAATGCTATTGATCAACACCTATATGAGAAATGATGAATGTTTTAAGTCCATGAAGGGAAACTGACAATACTTTGTACATCAATGCCTAATTATCCCTCAAATGCTCGAAGTTAGGAGGGAATTGCAAGTGATTTCATACTTTGTCAGATAACGAGGTTCTGTCTGATGATTTTCAAGGGTAGCTTGGATGGGGCTTTGAGAAACCTAATCCAGTGGAAGGTTTCCCTGCCCATGACAGGGGAGTTGGAGTCAAATGGTCTTTGAGGTCCCTTCCAACCCTAACCACACTATGATTGTATGATTCTATGCATGGGATGCATGCAAGCAGAAAAGCAAATGATGCTGCTCCCACTGGGACATACTCCTGTTAATCATGTGGTGTAACTCCCCAGCTGGGGTCCATGCCAGCTTCTCAAATGATCCACACCATGGCAACAGAACTGGAGATGAAGGTCTGTACTCAGAGAGGTCCTTGGCCCAACCTTCTGGCATAGATCTCTGTAACTATCCTGGTCTGACCCACCAGTCAGTATCCCCATATCTCAGTGTAAAGTTGTGCAGCTAGACAGCTGCAACCAGCAAATCAAAGCAGGGGCACTCTGGTACCTGCCTAGTGCCGGGCTTGTTGTGATTCTTGAGACATTTCCAACCACGGTGACAGTCTGGCAGAATACCAGAAGGATGATCTGATTCCTCATGACAGTGGCCATGACAGAACTGTTAGAACACAATTCAGGAAATCACACAAAAAAATACACATTTAGCATCGATTTTATAAAAAGCAATGTCTGAGAAAAATTAATCAGTGTTAATGCCTGATATTGAGGCCAGGCACCATAGCCCTTCAAGTTTAATGACCTCTGCAACACATTGCTTGCAGGACATTCTCTGTGCTGCTTCAAAAATAGTTGTATTGCCACTAGGTCTTATTTATGGGCAGGCAAGAAGCTCTGGCTAGTTTTGTCAGTATTCTCATCATCTTCATGAGCTCATTACAACCACTAGTTGTTGAGCATTAATATGCTTTTATCTCTGTCAACATGAGTACAAATACATTTCCCGCTTACCTTTGGTTTCCTGCATATTTACTGGTACAGCAGAAACACTAAGGGGGAAAAAATCCTAAAATAATGCATTGCTGAAATGTGCTAAACCTTCTAGAAAAACGCTACCTGAACTTTCTCACCATTCTTTTAGAGGCAGTGAAGAGAATTTTTAATTGGTCTTCCTGGATATATGCCAAAGAGACAGACTGCTTCAAAGTGGGAACTTTTTGACCTTTTCATGGGTACAAGATTATTCATCTGGTTCTCATTAGGGAGAACTGTGGCATTGTCTGTTTAATAATGTAGTGATGGCTTTTCAAACCTATTTTCCTTCCAAAATTAGTTCTCATAGTTCTCATGTGTAAGCTGTGTCCTCTGGTTCGTTCTTACAGTGGATGCATTGGTGTCCTGTACTAAGCAATCTCATCTTAAAATAGAAAGGTTTTGTAAAGTGTCCAGAATCTAAGAACGGTGCGGGCATGGCAAGCAGGTACAGAAACAAAGTACAAAATTTATTTTCTTGTGCAAGAGGCTAAAAAACCAGACTGGCCGGCCAGGGTGTAACCCCACACAGGAGAGTGACCCCGGTTACATCTGTGGGGTTACATTTATAATAAAAGCAGGTACATACAAAATTATTAGTTGCAACCTCACTGGCTGGTACATTCAGTGTATTTACGGTTCATGTTACATTCTGATAGATTCCATGCTGCATATGCAGCAATCTCCTATCCATACATTGGTTTTGCTCTAGAATGTGAATTCTTGTTCCAGGGGGTGTCTGGCAAGAACAGTTTCTAGTCCGCCACTTGTCTCTGCCCAGCCCCCCTACATCTTATCCTGATGCTATCACGTTCCCCCATTTTCTTTGAGACTGAGTGAATTCCCCTCTACATCCTGTCATAATGGCCCTTACATTCTTCCCTTTTCTTTGCATAAAGGCCCTCACAGGTTTTAATGTAATACTCCTTTCAGATCAATTTTGAGGGCATACAGTTGCGTTGTTGGAGGGGAGGGGAAATTTAGGTCACAAAACTAAGTGTTTTATCTGCAAAACAATTTGCATAGTGGACAAGAGAGCCCAGTTCCAAAGTCTTGCAGCTGCTTTTACCTGTCTGTAGTTCTTCTGTGGAGGACCTGACACACAAGTACCTGGCATGCTTCCCATGAAGTTGCTCTGAGGGCTGTAGTACCTCCCATACTAGGACAGGTTGAGAGAGCTGGGATTGTTCAGCTAGAGAAGAGAAGGCTCCAGGGAGATGTTATAGCAGGCCTCCAGTACTGAAGGGGCTACAAGAAAGCTGAGGAGGGGCTCCCTCTTGTTTTCCCTCTCTCCCTCTACTGTCAGTGGCTCTTGCTGTTGCACATGGAAATGCTACACTGCAGTGAGTTCCTTGTGAAGAGGTAATTAATAATGGTTACAGTTTGCTGTAGGTTTAGTTTAGACGTTAGGAAGAAATATTTTCATGTTAGGGTGTTAAGGCACCTGCACAAGTTTTAGCCAGAAAAGTGACTGCCCCATCCCTGGAGGTGTTCAAGGCCAGGCTGGTTGAGGCTTTGAGCAACATGATCAGTGGAAGGTGTCCCTTCCCCGTAGACCTAGATGATCTTCCAACTAGGGTTGTGCTTCACCTTCCAACTAGGTGGGCTCTAAAGTCCCTCCCAACCCAAAGCATTCTGGGATTCTAAACCCAAACCTGTATTTGCTGCAGGTGCATGGAAGTCTACAGAATCTCTGACCTTTTGCGTGGAGTTGGCTCTTCAAAAAAAAAAAAGAATTGATGCTCCATTCCTTCCTTTTGTACAGCAGCCCAACAGTTAAATATTTTGCCCTGGAAGCAAAATTAGAGGCTCGGCTAAACCTGTAAAGCTGGGACACATGAGTCAGAGGAATCTCTTGCTGGAGTCAGATTCACGTGCAGTATCAAGTAGCCACACAAAAATAATTTACCTCTGCCTACCTTGGGTTTCAATTTGGAAATACCCACAACATTACACAGGCTTGCCAGGCTGGTGAAAAGGAGGGCCACAAAGATTCTCAGAGGGCTGGAGCACCTCCCACGCAAGAACAGGCTGAGAATGCTGGGTTCNGCTGGGACACATGAGTCAGAGGAATCTCTTGCTGGAGTCAGATTCACGTGCAGTATCAAGTAGCCACACAAAAATAATTTACCTCTGCCTACCTTGGGTTTCAATTTGGAAATACCCACAACATTACACAGGCTTGCCAGGCTGGTGAAAAGGAGGGCCACAAAGATTCTCAGAGGGCTGGAGCACCTCCCACACAAGAACAGGCTGAGAGTGCTGGGTTTGTTCATCCTGGAGAAGGCTCCAGGGAGGCCTTTCAGTACTGAAAGAGGCTACAGTAAAACTGGGGAGGGGTTCTTTCTCAGGGAGTGCAGGGATAGGATGAGGGGGAATGGTTTTAAGCTGAAAGAGGGGAGATTTAGATGAGATATTGGGAAGAAATATTTTCCTGGTAGGGTGGTGAGGAACTTGCACAGGCTGCCCAGAGAAGTCATGGATGCCCCATACCTGGAGGTGTTGAAGACCGGGTTGTATGGGGCTTTGAGCAACCTGATACAGTGGGAGTTGTCCCTGCCATGGGCAGGGGGGTTGGAACTGGATGGGGTTTGAGGTCCCTTCCAACACAAACCATTCTGTGATTCTAATAAGGTGACGTGGTAAACTGCGTTCCCAGTTTTGTCAGAGTAGGTCCAGTCAATTTGGTGTGAAAAAAAACCCCAGTCTGTTGCCTTATCTGTAGATAAGCAGCCAGAGTCTTGCAGAAATTAGTGTCTGAAAGGGGTTTTTGTCTTCTCTGCTAAGCATGGGGCTGTGTTTCTTTAAGTGCTGATTCCTTAAGCCTTTTCTGCAAGACAATTAATGCTTTGGAAAGCAGCCATCAGCCCTCTGAAAAACAGGGGGGTTTATGCAAGGCAAGAAGGGGCTGGGTTGTAACGCAAATTAAGCAGGACACTTGCTTAAAGAGGCTACTCAGAATGTATATGTTATATGGTAAATACATTGACAAAACTCTCTTGCAGGAAAGATATTCGGTAAATTGGATTATCTACATCCTAACAAGATTATCCACTTAACAGCCTCTGGAGATTTGCTGGTTGAATAAAAAGAGAGGGAAGATCTAGGCTGCAGTCTAGCTAAATATTTTTTTAGTTCTTCTTCTGAAATTAATTAAAGGCACAGCCTCTGCTGCTCCTAATAACCGTTCTTTGCCTCTGAGCAGTCAATGTTTTGTGCCACCTGTAGATTCACTTCAATAGGTAATGATTTCTCATTGATGTTTGCCTCTTCATCTCGTGCTGCTCAGTTGACACCAGCACAAATTGAGACATGAACGCTTCAGGATGACTGGGAAGGTTTGGACTATGGCATCACCCAGGGCCTTGAACATGTTATTTCACCCATGTATGGTGAAAGCCCTGCTAACCAGCGTGGTGGTTCAATGTGGTGAGAATAAGCTGCTGTTGGGAGCAGTGTTTGAATAGCACATGGCAGAGCACCATTGCCTTTCCTTACTGCAATGCAAGGACTAAGATTCTCTCAGGATAGTCCTGTAGGAAGGAAAGCTCCTCGCGTCTTCTCTTCTGTCCTGTGACAGCCATGAAATACTTGACAGCAGTTTGTTTCTTCATTTACCTACAAGGAGCTCTTAAAAAAAATTGCATTACTTTTTAGCATACAATTCATTTAAAATTAAAGGCAGGTTTTGACTAAAAGCCTATATATATCTCCACCAATTTAGTGTGTTCTTTACTGTAAGGAGGAAGTTACAGGTGGTTGTTCTATTGCTTCTGGGTTTTTTCCACTAACTCCTTTTGTAAAGTTTGATACAAGTGGAGAAGTACTTTAAATACTAAGGGTCTTGTGGAATCCACCCACTTCATTAATTATGCTTTCTCTTTAACTCTGTGTAATAGAGTTTCAAAGACTTTTTTTGTACACCTTTCTTGGTCACAATCGACAGCTGTGATTGTTAAGCTAATGCAATGTCAGACCTCTCTGACTCCTAAGGCAAAACAGTCAGGACAGTTCAGCAACTTTCCCAAATTGGCATCTTGAATATTCGCTATGTTTCTTTATTTTATTCCTGTGTATAATGCATTGCTTTTTGTTATAAGACAAGACAGATAACATGTTGGGTTTTCAACACCTAAGGATATCCATATACCACTTTAGGGAGCTCAGTGCAGTTCTTATCCAAGTGAATGACTGGTTTATGGACATATGTGTCACTCTTGAGTGCTCAAATATAGGATTTGGTTGTTGCATAGAGGTGTTCAGTTTCAGCTCAGACTGTGAAACATGAAAGGCTGCAACTCTCCTGAAATAATCTTAGTTCACAATAAACATCAAATGAATGCTGTTACATTTTTCCAGACTCAACCAGTCTTTTTCATCACCATTCAACTACTAACATCCCGTAATGAAAGTGTAATGTTCTGTTTAAGTGCCAGGATGAAAAATACCTCCCATATACTGCTCATTCATTCCTTGAGGAACCACTATTCTGAGTGATATGTTACCTTCTCTACTGTCTCACATATTAAAAATACAAAGATATAACTAAACTTTCAAGAACCTAGGTTTTCTCTTTTATTGGCAGAGTCAAAATGAGGCAATATTGTGGCTGGGGAAAAAATCCTAAATGGTTAGAGCTAAGCCCAGTTCAGCTTCTCCTCCCTCCTGTGCTTAGCCCTCCTTCCAGCCATCAGCAGCCACCAACCAGCTCCTGCTGAATGGCAATATCACATTTGTCCTGCCCTTGCTACTGCTCTGGATAACAAAATTTGCTTAAATTAGACATAGTACTGCTCTGTGGATATGTGGGACCGTGTTTCCTCACTGGCTGTGGGCACAAGGTTGTCCTTCAGAGTCAGCATTTCTGAAGTGGTGTTTCATAGACAGGAATTGCAGCGCAGAGGCCAGTGATGCTCATCATGGTGGGAGGGTGGAGGTAGGTAAACACAGAGGCTCGAACCCATTTTGAGTAACACAAACTACTGAAGCACTCCCATGTATTCAGTTCCTTGCTATTGAAGGTGCTGGGGAATAAAGCATCCTAATTCTCTTATTTTCACGAAATAATGTTATTTCTAGTAGAAGCAATGTATCCTCTATTAGAGTAGAAAATTAAAATTGTGGTGAGTTGATACTTTTGTCCTAAAAGAGTTACTACAAAAAATAATTTTCCTGTGTCACTGCAGTTGATTCCATAGAACATGGTTGGAAAATTAATACCAACAATTCCCTGAAGTCCTCAGTATAATTATCCAGATTAGGATTTGTCCGTTGCCTTCAGTGGGACAGAATTCAGCCTGAGCTTTGAAGTGAAACCTCTTTACATTACTACGTCAAGTATCCTATGGGCAAACTTGTGTCCATCATTCTAAGTCCAATGTTGTTTCTTCTTTGTTAATTATCATTTCATTCCTGGGCAGGGCAAGTAATCCTCATTTGTTCTCTCCCCATAGGTTAATATCAAACACTGGTCTTCGGTTCCTGCCTGCTGTCCACAAGGTCCACTCCTTCCATAAAGTTTTACTGTAAGTTTTAATGTTTGCTCTTCACTTTTTAAAAGCTCCTTTTGAACATTCTCCTGCTCCAACAAAACCTTTCGAGGTGTGATTCCTCTTGTGTTCACTCACCAGCTTCATGGTAACATTTTGGGTTGTAATTTTGTAGGCATTGACAGTAATGTGGCCTGAAAGGTCTCAGTTCTCTAGGTCTTCCTTCTACAAAGCATTATAACTTGCACTTTACAGATGTCTCTTCCCTTCACTACACTAAGAGTGTCTGCCTGGGTGGCTCAGGGGTTGCATAACAGCCTTTTACTCATGGAACAGCTGGAATCCAAACCAGACCTGTGGCAGGGGGATTTGTTGCCACCTGGTGACAGTCCTCTGGCCTGACTGGGAAAAGTTACTGATCTTGGAGCTGTTTTCTGTGGAGAGGTGGACACATCAGGAGGGAGAAAATACCTTGACTCTGCTCTTTTTTTTCACTGGCAGTAAAATTGTCCAGGGCATGACATATATTTTCTATGGAATATTCCAGTGTCAACAGAAAAAAAAAAAATATTTCTGTAAATTTTTTTGTGAAAGCAGACTTTTTTTTTCCCTGTAAAGCCTTATTTTTCTGTAAAAAAATGCATATCAGAAAAAGCTCTATTTTTTCAGTGAAGAAGATCTTGACATAAATTTTTCAATCAGTTCCTCGTATAATTAAAAGCAGAAAATCCAGGAAATAAGCCACTATTTTTTCTCTTCCTTCGGATAGGAGATATTGTTAACGCACAGGCAAAGTTCTGCATGTTTAAATCTTTGATGAGAAGATTTCAGGCTGCAGAAATATTAATCTTGCAATTGTCCTAGTAATGATCATTAATATAAATAAGAATATAGAGGAGAATGCCTTAATATAGTCCATACACATATATGATAAGAAATAAATGTCTGTAATATATGTGACATACCTAATTCTGAACCCTGCAGGGCTTCCCAGCACCATCAAGCTAATGCAATAAGGAACTACAGAGCCTTCCTCTTTTATACCTTTATGTTTATTAACAGCTTTTATAAATATACTTGAATTATAATGTCCTCCTGAGCCATTTCTTTTTCCAGGTGAAATTTCTCACTTTCCCTTAAGAATAAGCAGGCTTTGATACTTCTTGAATCCCAAACTAGACCTTGGTTCAAACCCTGCCCCCCCTAAGGTCAATTAGAAATTTCCAGTTAGCTTCATTTGGGCCAATATTTAAGTCCCAAAGATAGATTTTTATGGATCCTTGTCATTTATAAAGGGCTCCTACATGTGCTTGGCAGAGGGATACACTTCACTTGCACAGATGCCATGGTCCCTCCCTGTTCCCACCTCTGTTTGGGGCATGAGGTTTCTGTTTAAGTGTCACTTAATGCAGACTTGTGGTCATATCAACACAAGATAATTTTAGAATAGCGTTTGATTTAATGGCCATGAAGTTAATGAAGTATTTAGAGGTGAAGCGGTATGAGGAGCAGCTAAAGTCTTTTGGTCTTTTCAGCCTGGAGAAGAGGAGACTGAGGAGAGGACCACATTGGAGCCTACAGCTTCCTCGCAAGGAGCAGGAGGGGGCATCTCTTCTTTCTGGCAACCAAGAATAGGAGCCAAGGGAACAGCAGGACAATATGCCAGGGGAGGATTAGGTTGGCTATTAGGAAAAGGTTCTTCACACAGAGGGTGGGTGAGCACTGGAACAGGCTCCCCAGGGAAGCAGTCACAGTGCCAAGCCTGACAATATTCCAGAAGCATTTGGACAATGCCCCTAGGTCCAAGGTGTGAATGTTGGGGTTGTCCTGTGCAGGGACAGGAGTTGGACTCAATGATCCTTGTGGGTATCTTCCAACTCAGGACATTCTATGATTTCAGCATTTGCAGATAAATCATTTTGTTTCATGCTTTCCAACAGAAACGGCATGAAAACAGCTACATCCCCAGTCTAAATTATGAGCAATGCTGTTTAACTTCTTGGAGATCTATTTTGAGCAAGCAACAGAACATATATCTGCCGTTCATTTTTCCTGTCAGTCAAAAATGCTGAAAACCTGACATGTCTACTTGTCAGTACAACAAACTGCATTGACAGGATTCCTGCCTCTTAAGTTCTTAAGCGCACACGAAGCTTATAAGCAACACCATCGACATCAGCAAGAGAATTATTCATAGGCTAGTACAGAATCATAGAATGATTAAGGTTGGAAAATAACCGCTAAGGTCATCAAGTCCAACCATCAACACTATGCCAACGTGCCTACTAAACCATGTCCTGAAAGGCCACATCTACACATTTGTTGAACACCTCCAGAGAGGGAGATTCCACCACTGTCCTGGGCAGACTGTTTTAATGCTTCACCACTCTTTCAGTAAAGAAATTTTTCCTAAAATCCAATGTAAACCTCCCCTGGTACCACTTGTGGCCATAGAAGGTACCTTGCTGAATCAGGACAAAAAAAGGCTAATCATTTTCCCTTCTTCAGGCTGTGAGAAGGGGTGACCTCACAACCCCTCAGCTTGCATTCTCTAGGAAGTATACTTACTGCAGGAACTCTTTAATCTGCCTCAAGGCTATAAGACTCAGAGTTTTGTGCATTTTAATCACTTCAGTCTGTTTGGGATGAAAGTATGGGAAGGTGGAAACGTTTTGCTCCAGCCTATTTACCTGGAAGGTTTGTGCCGTGCAGACAAAATGTCTTAGAAACTTAAATTATTACCCTTTGCCTATAATAGTTCTTTATATATAATATATATAGTTCTTTATATATAATAATATATATACTGTGTTTTGAAATAGCTCATGATACTGAAAGGTTCATAGAAGTACAAAAATGTGTAGTTCTATTCTATTTTTCAGAGACATTCAAGACAATATCAATATACGCACAATTGAAAGAAATTCATTCGCTGGCCTGAGCTCTGAAAGTGTGATTCTGTGAGTATGACACAGAAAATCCATTCTTCTCCTTGTTAGCTCATTTATTCTCCAGAATAGGGTCAAGGAAACCAGGGGATGGGCATTATTTCATACACTTACAAATTCAAATTGAGGTTTTAGACTTCTCCTTTATCCATAACATCTATGTATTTTGTTTCCTTGCCATGAAAATTGAATGCTTTTGTGGTTTGCTGTTGTATTCTAATCCCACTCTTTATTGTAGAAGCACAGCATAGAGCAAATCTAGTAATTACTGATGCCGAGGTTAAACATATTCCACCTACAGCAACAGTTCCATGTGCTGCAAATTGTGTTCAGAAGGATGCCCTAACTCATAAATATTTACAGTCAGACATATCATTCAAAGAGGTTTATTGGGCAAAATACCAGTTGATATTGTGTGAATACATTATATTTGTACACAATGTTAATGCATTGATACAGGCTGGTTCACAATGCAGTTTCAAGCTGCATGGTTAAACAACTGTACATTTGACTTTAAGAGTCATGTATTTTAATGAACTATCCAGCTTCTTTGATCCTCCCTGTTGGTATATCAAAATGGACTGCTCACTGCCTTCATTTCACCTGGCCAGTGGCCAGAGTGGAAAAACTTTCCACTGTGTGCATGCAGTTTACCTCACACAGCGAAGCAGATAAGCAAGAACTGATTGACTGATGAGGCTCACGTTGATTTCGGTGGGAGCAAGGTCAAACCATCAATATTTGAAGAGAAGCCAGTAAGAAGTCACTTAGCTGCTTTCCCTCCTTTTCCTCCATCATTTATGCACAACATCTGTCTGTGTGAAGATCCCTGAAGTTTTAAACACACAGAGTTTTCTCAAATATGTATTCAAGTCATGATACCCCAAATGCTCTTGTTTATCTTTTCTACTGGGTTAAAAATTGCTACTCAGGTGGGACTTCGTATTTGCAGAGCACTGCTCAACAAGTAATATATGTGTTTCCATAATACCACTAAGGGGTGAGATGAATATCCTAGATTTTTATTGTGATTTGATCTCTGTGCATCACTTGAGCAACATGAAATCAGCTTCCCCTCTCTTCCAAAAACATCCCATTGCTTATACTGAAGGATAGTCCTCTTCAAGGACTTAAAGCTGCTGGTTTGCTAGCAAAAATGGCCTGGAGAGGTGGGATTGTGTCCTATTCTGGCTGCTTTATCCTGCCTCCTGCAACAGCCCCATTACCAGGGTCTGCCCATGCCCATGTGCAAGAGCAGCAAGAACCATGTAAGCAGACCTGGCCAACATCCACTTGGTCAAACAATGTCCTGACTCTGCTGTAGTTCTCACTTGGGACAGAGGCCCTGTGTGGGCTCTTCGAGAGTCACCAGTTAATTTTGCCTTGTACTGTGATGAAGTTACCTCATTTTACACCCAAATTTACTGGGTTTCTTTAAAAACACTGTGGTCACTATGCCATGCAATAGAAAATTACCATTACAGCAACATTTTCTGAAACAGGCATTTGAAGATGAGATTAAAAACACCCAGGACCCACTGAATCCCCACATTCAGAGATGTAGTTTAATTGTGGCAGACTCCAAGAGTATTTAAGCCATTAATTTGGATTGTATCTGATCAGCACAGACTGGAACTGTGGATACGTTTGGTAAAAAAGTGCTAGAATGTTATGGAAGAAATTCACCTTGCTTCCAGGTTTGCATGCCTCTTAGAGCCTAATAACTTTCATATCCTGAAATAGGCTGTCAATTTTATGTCAGTGGCCTCCTGCACCAGGTGAATTTTAAAGTGTGTTTTAAAAACATGACTATAACCATGAAAGGGTTAGTTAAAGCTCATGTCTGGGCTCTGTATCTCTGCCTCCATGACCTGAAGGATTGGTGGAAACATGCTCCAGGGGAGGTTCTTCACTCAGAGGTTGGTGGAGCACTGGAACAACTCCCCAGGGAAGCAACCATGTGCCAAGCCTGAAAATATTCCCGAAGCTTTTGGCCAATGCCGTCAGATACATAGTGTGAATGTTGGGGTTGTCCTCTGCAGGGACAGGAGCTGGGCTTGATGATTCTATGTCGTGATTGTTCAAGGCCAGGTTGGATGGGTCTTCGAGCAACTTGATCCAGTGGGAAGTGTCCCTGCCTCTGGCTGGGCAGTTGTAACTGGATGAGCTTTAAGGTCCCTTCCAATGCAAATCATTCCATGATGCTATGATAAGAGTTAGTGAAGTCAATAAGAATGCTGGTTTATGTGAGGGGAGAATCTGTCTCAACAGAAACTTGTCTATATTTTATACAATGAGATCTTGGGATTTAGTTAAAGTCTTTTTTGCTCTTTTGACTACTTGAATGCAATTAGCCAAGTGACGGGAGTGTATGGTCCACAGTGTCGGGCAACAGTGACTCTGATTTCGTGACCTTAGTATCTCATTGCATTAGCTTCATGTTCAGTGAGATTGCACTAGGTGTTAATACCATGATTAAAAGCATATATATCAGCCTGGCAGCTCTGAATGGATAAGATCAATGTGATATAATAAATGTTTTCAATGTTATAAGCAGGGACATGTCTCTCCTCTGTGCCTGCTCACTCATGTCTAATAGTGCTTGCGAGTGAAGGGGACGATGACAGTTCTGCTGATCCAACCTGACAGACATAGATGTGGAGCTACGTACATCTGCCTGTCACGGTCAGAAGGGTAATCCTTTCAGCCAAACCCGTAACTGATTTTCCTGCTGACCTTAGCTCACCACCTTGGACCTTAGATAAGTGGGTCACTTGCATGCTCAGCTTTCAGTGTGCATTAGAAACGAACCGTCCTGCCTTGCTGACAGTTTAATTAAATCAGGCCATTTTTGCCATCAATCAGACCTGTCACTGCCTGTTGGAGAGGGCGTTGAGCTGCAAAGTGACGTTTAACACAAGATGAAAGATTGTACCATAAAGATGATAAATATAACTGACCCAAATGTAAATTTTTAAGACCGTGAAAGGAAGAGAGGGAAGGACGTTAAATGTTAATTAGTTAATGCACTGCAGCAAAATCTTGGTGGAAAACCCCAGGAGCTTTGATTCCAAATTCACTACCCGTGTCTCCTCTTGGGAGAAGGAGCCCAGGGAGGTGGGACTGGGGTGGCAGAGCAGACAGGGAGTGTAATTTGTCAAGGCAGCAGATGTAGGAGGAACCAGACACTTCCCAGACAGTTAAACACCATCGTCATCCTGCTCCTGCCCAGTTTGGTGATGGGCAGCCTCCCTCCTCTGCCTGCCCATGAGGACCTGAAACCACCTCAGACAGTGTTCTGTTTTCTAATAACTGGTAAAGGTTAAGTCATGGCCCAGTGTTTCAAAAGCATCTTGAAAAAAAGTAAAATTAAACAGCACTGACAGCGCCAGCAGGAAAGATCCTGGTCTCACATCTCCTGGAATTAACCTAGAATGGCCTCACTGACTCTGCTGCAGCCTTCCCAGGGGAGCCACGAGCAGCACCAGCATCTTTATGAGCTTTACCCGTGCTTCAGAAACTCACCCTAGCCATTATCTCATGGTAGCACTCTTGTGCCCTCTTCATGTCTGTACCCTCTAATGCCTTCCTCCAACTACTAGGATTTTACTAGCTGGTATTCATCAAAATTTAATCATTTGAATATCTGTTTAATAATTTTATTTGTTTATTGCATTTCTTAGTTTTGAAACATTAATAGAACATAACTTTTTCATTTCTTCTTCATTTCAGATGGCTGAATAAAAATGGGATACGGGAAATTGAGAATCATGCATTTAATGGAACCTACCTGGATGAGCTGTAACTATTTTTGTTGTTCCCTATTATTAAAAGCAATCACTAGAAGACAGTAACTGCTGCAACCTATTTTTTAATCTCACATTGTTTCAACATCAGTATTGTTGTGTTTTTCAGAAATCTGAGTGATAATCATAACCTGGAAAAATTACCAAATGAGGTTTTCCAAGGAGCCAATGGGCCTGTTGTATTGTAAGTAATATTCAGATATTATTTTTCTCATTATTGAGTCCCTAGAACAGAACAGAGAGCACATGAATGCCAGTTGGAATTTCAACATCTCACAAATGCTGGAGTTCAAAACTGAAGGTGTAGTTTTGAATATCAAAGAACCTGGAAGCCATAATTGCCATTTCAGACTAGATTTGTGTTTTGACTTTGTCCACAAGATCATGGGATTTAGATCCAGATTCATCTCCACAGTTGATTAAGCTCTGTTAGAGCGTAGTTCATAGACTCATAGAATGTCCTGAGTTGGAAGGCACCCACGAGGATCATCGAGTCCTGTCCCTGCATAGGACAACCCTAACATTCACACAATGTGTGCAAAT
Organism: Piaya cayana; assembly: GCA_013389865.1. NCBI lineage: Eukaryota > Metazoa > Chordata > Aves > Cuculiformes > Coccyzidae > Piaya > Piaya cayana. The sequence continues at coordinate 27,189 of WAAB01003481.1, read as the reverse complement.
GGGCATTGGCCAAATGCTTCTGGAATATTGTCAGTCTTGGTGTCCTGATTGCTTCCTTGGGGAGATTGGTCCAATGCACCACCACCCTAGTGAAGTGGAGCATTCACTTCTTCTAAGTGAAGAACCTTTTCTTAATATCCAACCTAACCCTCCCCTGCTCATCTTCCTGTCATTGTTTTGTTTTCCAGAGAAAAGTTCTGTTAGTTTCTTGTTTGAGCAAAGTCCATAATAGGTGAGCAGGTCTATGGTGCTTACATCTGAATTGCTTACCACTAGACATCTGCCCCTGCATCTCTGAAACTTAGTTTTGAAGATAAATTGCGTACCCTACAGGGATAGAGATTTTTATGTCCTATTGCCTATAGAGATAGGTGGGAGCTCTGTCTCACAGAGTAGCAGCAGGTTGTCTTTGGTTGATGATAAACTGGAAAGTGAGATCTCAGCAGCAGAGAATTCAGCAGTAGGATGATCGTGGATCTCAGACATCAAGGCATGGTTCATCACAGGGTCTGAAAATGCCTGTGAGAGTGCACAATTCCTAGTGTTTCTGAGCACAAGCCACAACATGTAAGAGCTGCTACAGAGACATGGAGATCTTTTTCTGTCTCACCAATTTATCAGAGCTTTTCTCTCTTCCCATCTACCCTGGATGTACAGACAGGGCTAGGAGTCTCTCAGAAAGAGTGAAAAGGGGTCACTGGAGCTGTTGGGAGATTTTACACAGGGGCTAGACAAGTTCAAAATCTAAAAGAGAGGGAGAAAAAATGCCTAGTTAAACCTTGAGTTGAGATCAGAACTGTTCTGAAGGCTATTTCCCATGTTGTGATGGTCAGTGCACCTATGATATAGAGCTATTGTAGCAGTTACTGCGTTCTGCTTCACTTCAATCACTCCCTCAAAGCATCTTCCTTCTTTAGGAAAGCCTGTCAGTGGAGCATCTTTTCAGCAGTAATATGATAGAGGTTTCTTTGGAAAAGCATTGTTTCCTGTAACAAAATGTAAATGCATTTTCTTTGCAAGCTGACCTGATACAATCCTATTCCAGAGGTTTATCAAATTGATTTGGCTGTAGTTCAGATTCATTTGATAGTTCAATTTCTAACAGCAAGTTATTTGTGTAAGGAAGTTTTTTGTTCCATTACCAATACATCCACTCCTCTGTGGATGGAAAATTGCCTTTTTATCCTGACTGGGATCATGAAAGAAGAGCCTCTTATTCATCACTGTGGTGTACACCAGGAATGTGGAAATGATTGACCCATAATCATATCTTTGCTGGGACAAATAGTGTGGTTGCAATTAGATCTGTGCTGAAGGCTGCAATATTTTATTACAATGAACATCAGGACGTTTTAACTCTTGATCTTCCTGAACCAGTGTTCTACAGTCAATTAATGCTAATGTCTATTTTGTAACTAGTATTAAATTAATGTCAAAGAAACACAAACACAAGTAATAATGTCAGAAAGTACCAATCTCAGTCCTTATACAGGCTCCATAGTTTCACAAACCAATTCCTCTCTTGGGTTTACAGCTCTTGGCTGAATTAGAACTTCTCTGTTGGAAAGGCATCAAGTTTTGAATTAAAGGATTTCAGCACTGACAGTGGCAAGTAAATTAAATGGCTAATTACTCCCACACCTATACACATCTTCTATGCAGGAATATGTTGTATTTCCAACTTGGAGTTTCATAGCTTCAATTTTCAGCCATATTGTTTCATTTAATAATCTTCTGGTGCTCCCAGAACTGTAGTGGCTTCCACCAGCTTTACTGAAGTCCTTAAGAACTTTCTAGCTGTGTCCTGACTTGGATGCAGGCCAAGGTATGGATTTGGTTTATACTGTCTTAGCGACTTGATGGCACAAGGAGTAATGGTTTTAAAGAAAGGGAGGTAGAATTAGACTGGATATAAGGATGAAATTTTTTACAATGAGGGTTGTGAAACACTGAATGGGTTGTCCACTGGGGTAGTGGACACCCTGTCCCTACAGAATGGAAACATTCATGGGCAGATTTGATGGTGCTTTGAGCAACCTGATCTACTTAATGTTGTCCCTGCTCCTGCAGGAGGGTTGGACTGGATGACCTGTAAATGTCCCTTCCAACTCAAAGCATTCTGTGATTCTAATTTGTCTTCAACTATTTGACCCCACATACGGGTGCAACAGGAATGCTTCAAGGGATCCCCATCTCAGCAACTGAGTCCTTGAAGTGCAGCCAGAGATCTGCTTAGAAACAAGCTTGGAGAAAATGGTTCACACCCATCAGTTTATCTCTCTCTGATTTCAACTCCACCAGCCATTTCTTGCTATTTCTGTACATGCCTTCCAAACCTCATCAGCTGGTCAGTATTTTTGCTAATCCAACAGACTCCCAGTGGGAAAAGGAAGTGAATGAAGTGAAGTCACATTCATTTTGCTCTTCATACACTGGCTGCTGTTGAGGCTGATGATTAGCAGCCAAGCAATAATAATACAAGAACATGTATTCCAGTCATCTATGTTTTCAGGTTTGATTTCCTCCTGACATTTTACCATCTTGTTCATCATGCTTATTTAATTTATCAGGCCTCTACCTAGAGAGCACCATCCCAAAGAGCCATGCAATGAGGTCTGCGCATGGTGACTCAGTGGAATAAGTTACTAAACAACCTGCATGATGTCACAGTATCACAGAATCACAGAATGACCTGAGTTGGAAGGGAATCACAAGGATCATTGAGTCCAACTCCAATCCCTGCAAGGGATGTCTGTGTTTGCTGTTCAGCTGCTTCTCAATTATGAGTCAATAGCTATTGCTAAGAGACAAATAAATCCTGTAGTAGTGTGCAAAGCACTTTCCCTAACTCCCTTCTATTTATGTGCATAATGAGCATAAAAAGAAGGATTTTTGAAAGAAGAAAGTCTTTTAATGGAAAATATTTAATTTTTATGAAATTCAACATGCTCAGAAACCCAGTAACATTTTAGCTATTATTAATTCTATGTGATATACCTATTCATATTTACATATTATTTCCACACAGTGTTATAACAGTTTAGGCCTGGTAAAGATTTTTAGCTAACAAGCCAAGGCAAACTCCATGCTCTTGTCCAGAATCATAAAATCATAGCATCACGTGGTTGGAAAAGACTTTTGAGATCATCAAGTCCGACCATACCTGTCCACTACATATCACTGAGCGCCCAACCACCCATCTTTTAAATACCTCCAGGAATGGGCACTCAGCCACCTCCCTGGGCAGCCTCTTCCAGTGCCTGATAACTCTTTCGGTGAAGAAATTTTTCCTGATGTGTAATGTAAGCCTCCCTTGGTGCATCTTGGGAGAAGAGACCAAATTCACCTCACTACAGCTTCCTTTCAGATAGTTGGAAACAGTGATAAGGTCTCCCTTCAGCCTCCTTCTCTCCAGGCTAAACAACCTGAGTTCCCTCAGCTGCCTTTCATAAGGCTTGTTCTCCGGTCTCTTCACCAACTTCATTGCCCTTCTCTAGACATTCTCCAGCTTCTCAATGTCTTTCTTGTAGTGAAGCCCTTCTGAAGTTTCATAGAGCTCTTCTGAAGTTTAATAGACTCTTCACAGTGCCATGAATGATGCTTTCTGTGGATTCAGGCATAAAACTGCTGTTGAGTTCTGGAGTCATGAGCACTCTAGGTGACTGTTGTCATTAGGCAGCAAACGGCAATAGTCAGTCCATGAAACAATAGAGGTTGCTTGTTGCAAACTAAATGCTTTTGCAGGTGTCTAAGTCAGAAATCAATAAAGATCTCTTCAGCTGCTGCTTTTCGTGTCAGAACATGCCTAGAACCCTCAGGACCACAGTGTGGTTTCTCTCAGCCTCACCTACAGAAGTTCAAAGTATTTCTGACCCCATGGGTCTGTCCCACCCTTCCACTAGAAGGCGAAGTCCTACGTTAGGGTAGGTTAGTGGGGTCTGTGTTCTGTCCTCTGCTGCCACAGCTCATGGTCCAATTGCTAAAGGTGGTGGTACATTCCTTCAGAACCTGGGCACAAAACCTCCAGTTATGGGCACACGGACACAAGAATCATCCTTCCCCATCACCAGTAACTGCTTTATGAGCTGCCTATGAGTTTGTTAAACTTGACTACCCTGAGCTAAAGACCATGAGTTCAAACAAAGCCACTTGCTGCTAGTTATTTGTTTCTTAGAACAGAGGTGCAAACGTGCCCGTAGTACATGGTAACTGTCTGAAGCTTATTACATGCTGCTAAAACCTAGTCTCCTTCTCCCCTGGCACCACTGTACTGTATTAATGCAATAAGAAAAACAATTTGTGCATGTTGGGTAATAGACATCAAATAACTTATTGTCCTGACATTGTGCTGTTACAGATGAATTGGAAACCGTACCTTTGAGGGGCCATGCAGAAAATTACAAATATTGTCAGTCCAACTCCTTGATTAAGGAGAATTCCTTTCTTTTCTCAGAAAATAAAGAGCAGAGAAGCCTTAGCATCCTGGATCATTATCAGGCTGTAAAAGCACAGGGGCTGAAGGAGAACAGCATGATTTTGTGTAGGCCATTTTACTGTTGCTCTAAATGTGCTTTTTGCTGCAACAAATTGAGGCACACCATTTGCGCCCTAGGGAAAAATGGGGATGGTTTATCCCTGCTGTTACACCATGGATCCATGGGGACAGGTTGCTGACTGTCTACCCAGAGAGGTGGTAGATGAACCACCCCAGGAAACATTCAAGGCCAGATTGGACTGGGCTCTGAGCAACCTCATCTAGTTAAAGATGTCCCTGCTTATGGTGGCGGGGGAGAGAGGTGGACTATATGACCTTCATGGTCCCTTCCCTTTCCAACCCAAATCATTCTATGATTCTGTGATTCTATCTCTTAGCCAGGGGATGGAATACCCTTGGTCTTTCTTCCCTTTTCCTACCTGCATGACACAAGACAGGGTTTAGTGGGTGCACAACGTTTTCCCTTCTAAAAGCCTCACGAATGCTCTCTTTACTGCATTCATAGATGCTGCTTCCATAGCTACCTTCAATAGCCTGTCCCACATTAATTGCCTTCCACATATATACTTCCCTCCTAACCTCCTCTAACGTTGCCCCTTTCTTCACTTCAGTCTGTGCCTGCTTTCTTTCTACAAACCTCAGGAAATGTTTTCTTATTTTTGTTCCTCACAGTTTGAACTGCATCACCCCTGTCTCACTTTAATCTCTTTTTCTTCCTAATGAGTACAAAACATAATATCCCCAACCTGTCTTCACATCTGTGCCCCCTGCAAGCTTATATCTTCCTCTTTAGTGTTTTTTCCACAGGCAGCCTTCCCATGATGTGGTGTTGAGGAAACAAACACTGTTGTGATTCCATCAGCCTTTTTTATCCTGTTTTCTGGCATGACTGGTGCTTTTACTGGGTATTTACTAAACCTGGAATTGTATGGCACTAATGGTCTATGTCGCTGCTAATTCTTACTCAGAGGGTTTGGTGGGTTTTTTAATTTCTTCTCAAACCACACTAATATCATTTGACTGTTGTTTGCCAGGAGAGGTTTAGATTGGATATTGCAATAATAGTATAGAATCATAGAATTGTTTGAGTTGGAAGGGACATCAAAGCTTATCCAGTTTCAATGTCCCTGCCATGGCCAGGGACACCTTCCACTAGGTCAATTTGCTTAGAGTCTCAGATTCTCATCCAACCTGGTATTGAACACCTCCAGATATGGGGCAGCCACAACTTCTCTGGGCAACCTGTGCCAGTGCCTCACCACCCTCACAGGAAAATATTTTTTTCCTTTTATCTCATCTCAATCTCCCCTCTTTCATCTGAAAACCATTCCCCCTCATCCTATCCCTCCACTTCATGAGAACAAGTCCCTCCACAGCTTTCCCGTAGCCCCTTTCAGTACTGGAAGGTTACTCTAAGGCTTCCATGGAACCTTCTCTTCTCCAGGTTGAACAACTCCAACTCACTCAGCCTGTCCTTATATGGGGGGTGCTTCAGCCCTCAGATCATCTTTGTGGCCTTCTCTGAACTCTGTCCAATAGATCCATGTCCTTCCTGTGATGAGAACTGAATGCAGGGTTCCAGGTAAGCAGGAAATAGGAAAAAAATCTTTACTGACAGTGGTGAAGCACTGTAAGAGGCTGCCCAGGGAAATGGTTGTCACCACCCATGAAGATTTTAAAAAAAAAACATAGATGAGGTCTTTTCCAACCTTAATGATTCTATGATTCTAGTATTAGTTCAAGTTTCCTGGAGGAACACCTGATTTACCCCTGGATCCTGGTTTCAGTATGGATTTCCAGCTGATTACTTTCCAATAACTACTCTGAGAATAAGTAAGACCACCTAAAAACAGATACCCACTTTCAAGCAGAAGTAAAATTGCTTTTAACCAAGATTTTCATCTGTTTTCTTAAAGGGATATTTCAAGGACAAGAATCAATTTCCTGCCAAGTCATGGATTAGAACACATTAAGAAGCTGAGAGCAAGGTCTACATACAATTTAAAAAAGCTTCCCGACTTAAGCAAATTTAGATCTTTGATTGAGGCAAACTTCACCTATCCTAGCCATTGTTGTGCATTTGCAAACTGGAAGAGACAAAAGTAAGTGTTTTAATTTGTTTTTCTTTTTTTGGTGCTTGGGGACATGGTTTAGTGGTGGACGTGGCAGGTTTATGTTTACAGTTGGACACAATGATCTTAAAGGTCTTTCCCAACCTGAAGAACTTTGTGATTCTATGCTACACTTAATGAATTGAAGCCCACAGCACTTACTCCTCACCTTAGCACAGCCCCACTTTCTGAAGCCTCTGCCCTGGCCGAGAAGAAGCCAAGGAGGACATTGATAGCCCTTTCTACAGTCGGGACAACTGCAATTTTTGCAAAGAAATGCCAGTGAACTGTAGAGAACTCATGTAACCCAAGCACTGATGGCCAGCAAGCTGGACTGGAGCCCCTCACAGCAGTGGGGCTACTTCTGAAGCAAGTCTGGTCATGACTTCATGGTATCAAGTGTAATGCAGTGCTAAGAAAAGTATGCAAGTTGAGCATGCCCTTCTTTATATGATATATGATTACTTGAATAAATATGCACAAGAACTGGATCACTGGTCAGCAAAACAAAACCGAATGTGTTGATGTATATTTTTTCAATAGTTACTAGATGTATTTTATAAAAAGTATTAAGCATAAATGAAAAATTACTAGAACCAGTTATTTAAATCAGCCTTTCCTGTTAACTGCTTTAAAACACAATTAAAAACTGTAATTCCATTCACATAGTCATGTGTCTGTACTGACATTGGTGGGAGACTGATATAGCCTCTCCAGCTTAAAAAGAGAAGATTGATGCATTTTATTTCAGTTTGAACCAAACACTTCAGCACAGAACAGTCACATGGACAGTACCTACACGTGTTTTCATTTCAGAGCAGCAAAAGCTGCATGTGCATTGAAGACTGCTTGTGTTGGCTGAGAGTTATTAATAGTCTGCAGTGCCTGATTACACAGTGGGTGTTATCTCTTTGGCAAGAGCTGTTCTTCCTTCAGTGCAACAGGCATTGTTTGTAGTGGTGAAAATCATGATGAGACCTGACTTGCCATGCACCCTTCCAAAAGACTGTTGTTCTTCCATGGCCGCTGAGGTCTCAGAATACTTTCAGGCAGCCTAGGGAGGATTATAAGGGTCACTCATCACCTCCTAAAGTGCATTTCTAAGGATCATGGCAGCATTTGGTGTTAATGTGGGAAATCAGGGGAGGAATTAAGACAGAGATGTGTGTCCTATTTCTGGCTGCCCCTTTTATGTAAGATTTCCCATCTTTGAGACTTCTGCAGCTCTCAAGAACCTTAGTCAAAGTACGTTGCCATATTGGATCATACTCAGTCACCAAATCTGCACCAGTAAACAGGCTCTGTCATGACAACAGAAAACCTTAAGCCTGTTGCAGCTGCAGTGCTTTCTAAGTTTTGGAGGATGTTGCATACTGCCCAGCTATGCCAGACTGACACACAAATAAAAGCACAGGCAATTCTGATTATTCTTTTTACTCCATTACAAGAAGAATTATATGATAAATATTGATCTATAGATTTATGACACAGGAATATTGTGATGCTGGCCTAACAGGAGGTAAACTGCTTTTTCAAACAAGCCCAGTGAAGTATGTTGAACTCTTCTCACGTTTATCTGTGACTGGAAAATAATATCCTTGAAGTGCAGAGGGCAGACACCAGATGTTCAAACCCACAAATTGACATAGACCATTATGAACTCCAGCAAGCTTTTTGCTTTCTTTGACATAAAGATCACCTTCTGCTGAGAAAAATGACATGGATGTGTCTCTGTCTCACAAGTGGTTGTTACTCCTTGAAGGACCTGCCACTTAAATATCCTACATGGCAACATCAAGAGTTGCATTTGGGCCTCCTCTGATGAGCACATAGTATCAGTTGCTCACAATTCACTTGGTGTCATTTTTCAGTGAAGATTATTGGTTTGAGATGGGGCCTAATACAGAACCTAAGCTGGGCCTATTTATTCTCCTAAGCATGCTTCTCAGTACAGGAGATCTGCCGTCACCATATCCAGACAGAGCATGTGAAATAACCACTTGTACAAAGGTAGTCATTTGTGTTTATTTTTGTCAGAGCTCTCTGCCAGTTTTAATATATTTCTTCCAGTTGTCCTTTCTCTAGTTGTTTTATCAGAGGATTTACTTGAGCAAAGCAGTGTTGAATAGTCGCAGAGGGTTACAGATAGACTGAATAAATGAACTGTATTATGATACCCGCTGCCTCCAAAGGGAGCAAGCATCCCTTCCCCAAAACTCAGACCTTGTTGCTCTGAATGCCCTGTACAGCACAAAGGGCAAATATCCCAGGGCAAAGAGCCAGTAAGCAGTCAGTACAAGGGAATGGCTCTTCTTTCCCTTGGAAGTTTGCAACTCTCCATCTTAACACGCAGCCAGCCAAGAGACTTCTCACCACCTGTCCTCAGAGTAAACACAGCAGCTGACTTTGTGGGAACCTGATTTTATTTGGGACCACTGGCTGTAAAATAATTCAAAAATGGATAAATTGTAATAATTTAATTGGCCTGACATAGCAGTCTTATCAGGGGACAGATTTAGCTCCAGGCAGCGCCTTTGTAATTTGAGAAAATGTTTATTTTTAACTCATCCCTGAGAAATGACTTGATAAAACCGTTTCCCTCAGTTCATTTCTGAAGAATCACCAATTGCAGGAGCTTTCAGTGCCCTCGAGTGTCTGTTGCACTCCAAACTGAGGGACTTTCTCTCTTGTTATTGCTCCAGGGAAGCATATATTCCCTTTCTGCTAGAGAACTGTTGATATATTGATCAATACTCTGAGCCCCTCAATCGTCCTTATGCAAGCAGAACACAGGAGAGCAACATGCAATGCCTTGTTATGGCTACTGTGACCTCCATAGTGCATATCTGACCTCTCAGAAAATCAGTTTTCTGCCTCAGTTGACAGGAAAGATAAAAAATATTGATAACAACAGAGGATACTCGGAACCTCATAGGAAATGTCCCTCACCTTTTGGTGCTGGGCCTTCATTATTTTTCCTTTCTTGCAGACCTTTTAAACTCAATTTTTGGAAGATATAGTGAGTGCAGAAAGTCAAGGGGTACAATTAGGTTACAAAAAAAAAAAGAATTTGCCCTTTTAAGCTGCTACCAGTTGTTTAATATTTTGAGCCTAACTTGCCTAGAAAGCTCTTCTCTCAGCTGCACTGCACTACAAGTCAGAGTGGACAATAAGGTGAGGCCTTGTCCTAGAAATAATCATAGAATCATAGAATCATGGAATCATCAGGTTGGAAGAGACCCACTGGATCATCAAGTCCAACCATTCCCATCAAACACTAAACCATGTCCCTCAGCAAATATACCTAAATTGCTCTCTAGGGTGTAGATGAAAGTAGGCAGAGCTCAGCTCTGCTGTTTTGCAAAACATTGACAGCTGTTTTATTCCCTAATTCAGTTTAGGTTCTGGGCCCACTTTATGTAAAGATGCAAGTTTCTGGGGCATCAAACTTTAAAGGCAACCTAGGAGAAGCTGTTGGTAAAATCTGACCCCATATTTCTTATTAACACACCTTGGTATTTCTTAGCTTGATGGAGCTGATCAACTTTCTATCATCTTAGCCAAAAAAAAATTTGTTCCTTCCTTAGATCTAGGCAAGAGAAGAATGGCATGGAGTTAATACTTTGGGAACTAATGCTTAACATAAAACTGTCCAAAAATACTAATTTTACCTTCAAAGTCATATTCCTTTAACTCCTTTACTTTATTTCCTTTATCTCCCTTTTCAAAAATATGAAAAACGTTTAAAAAAGACTTACAGAAACAAAAACTACTACATTTTCTACAGAATTGTTAGGGTGGGATGAGGTGTTTGGGGTTGATTCATTTGGTTTGGCTTGGCTTGGCTTCACTTCATTTGGTTTCAAATGTATTTTCCTTGACAACCAGTTTTTAAGCAAAATGTTCAACTGTTCTACCATGTCTTATGTTTGTATCTATGTTGGCATTCGGCTTCCAGATTATCTAGAAGACTGCATGAGCTTATTTATGCTCATCATTTGTTTTAATGGCCAGTTACTAATATGACATGAGATGCTCAAAACAAATGGCACAGACTAGTGTTGTTCTGTGCCCTGAAGGAGATACAAGGTTGAATACAGCACACTGACTGCCAGTAACTTCAGGCAAAAGGGAGTTCAAGAGTAATACTAAGGGATAGTAACACTCTTGTGATTATACAGACTTCTTATGGGTACAGCTGAATTGACTCCTCCTTCAAATTATAGTCTGATATAGGAATTCATCATTATGTGTTTCCCTCAAGACCAGCTTATCAGTGATGGGATATGTAGTGACTGGATGAGGGGGGAAGGCTTTAAATTTTGACAGGAACGGTTGGACTCAATGATCCAGTGGGTGTCTTCCAACCTGGTTGTTCTATGATTCTATGAAATTGGAAAGGGAAATGNGTCACTTCCAATCCAGACCATTCTATGTGAGAAATCTGGTTGAAATAAGGATGACTTCTTACAGAATGCACCTGTCCAGGTGGATAGCAGGCTTTCCTTTCCCTTAGATTTTATGATGTTTCCAAATAATTTATACTTTAATGTAACATTTTACAAACGACGTCCAGCCAGACTATTACTGTCAAGCTCCATGGTGGTCTTTGTAATCAGCTGACTAGAAAAACTGAGCTGTTAATGGAAACTTTATAATTCCACACTTGTTGTGCGTCTCATGCTGTGTTTCTTAGTTTCTAACTCTATTCTTTTTACAATTTCAGCACTGAATTGCATCCAATATGTAGCATATCTCAGGTCAAGCAAGATATTGATCAGCAGCCTGGCAACAGGATTCATAGACGATCTGCAGCTGAAGATTATATTTCAAGCTATGGCATAGGATTTGACCCATCAGAGAATGACTTTGACTATGGTTTATGCAGTGAAATAGTTAATGTAGCTTGTTCACCTAAACCAGATGCTTTCAATCCATGTGAAGACATCATGGGATACAACATTCTAAGAGTCTTGATATGGTTTATCAACCTTTTAGCTATCACTGGGAACATTATTGTCCTCATTATTATAATAAGCAGCCAATACAAACTCACCGTACCTCGTTTTCTAATGTGCAATCTGGCGTTTGCAGACCTCTGTATAGGTATCTATCTGTTGTTTATCGCATCTGTAGATATCCAGACTAAAAGCCAATATTACAACTATGCAATAGACTGGCAAACTGGATCAGGATGCAACGCTGCAGGGTTTTTTACAGTGTTTGCAAGTGAACTCTCTGTCTACACACTGACTGTGATAACTCTGGAAAGGTGGCACACCATCACCTATGCCATGCAACTGGACCGCAAGGTTCGACTTCGTCATGCTGTGATTATAATGATTTTTGGCTGGATGTTTGCTTTCACAGTGGCACTTCTCCCCATATTTGGAGTCAGCAGCTACATGAAGGTCAGCATCTGTTTGCCCATGGATATAGAAACACCATTTTCTCAGGCTTATGTTATATTTCTTCTGGTGTTGAATGTACTTGCATTTGTGGTCATATGTGCCTGCTACATCTGCATCTACTTTACTGTGAGAAACCCCAATGTCATCTCTTCAAATAGTGACACCAAGATTGCCAAGCGCATGGCCATACTGATCTTCACGGACTTCCTCTGCATGGCACCAATATCTTTTTTTGCGATATCAGCCTCCCTCAAGGTTCCTCTCATCACAGTATCCAAATCCAAGATCCTTCTGGTTTTGTTTTACCCTATCAATTCCTGTGCCAATCCTTTCCTTTATGCCATTTTCACCAAGACTTTCCGCAGGGATTTCTTCATTCTGCTGAGCAAGTTTGGTTGCTGCGAAATGCAAGCCCAGATTTACAGAACAGAGACCTCCTCATCAGCTCACAATTTCCATACAAGAAATGGCCATTGCTCTCCAGCATCAAAAAACAGTAATGGGACTGTTTATTCCTCAGTTCCTCTGAATCACTTGAACTGAAATACTTGCATGAATTAGTGTCTGAGGCATTGTGATAATCACTTTCAACTGTGAATTTGAATAATGACTTCAGCATAGCATGTAAACTTTTTTTTTTATGAGAAAAAAAATATTTTCTCTTTGCTATTTTTGTTCAATGAACAACTCTCAGAGATGATACATCATCTTTATCCATTTTTGAAGGACAAAGAACAAAACTTCAATATGTGCCCGAGTGGCCTTGTAGAATTGTCTCAAGAAACAAATAAGGTTATAAACTAGTATCTCCCACCACACAGGCAGAGATTCCCTTCATTCTAGGAAGATATTGGCTGCTTAATGAGAATTAAGTGGTGGTTATATATGATTAAAAGAAAAAATATGTAAAATTATTTTTTTTTCTCTGAAGCATGTTCTAACAATGACAGATAATTAGCAGTTCTCATTAATTATGTCTCTGGGGGTTACAAGGGGCAGGAGGTCAACTTAAAGTCTTACAGACTTACTAAGAATGAGAATATCTTGTGTGTTGCCATTTCTGCTGACCACAGCAGAGGGGCTGCAGGCATCTCCACCTATGCTGATATTTGCCTTTCCACACTGTATGGACCTTGCTCTGCCCAGAATTGTCACTTTGGGTAGGATTTGTGTTCATCTAGATTTACAGGCTTGGAGAAACAGATTTCATCTGGGTTTGGATTGTGGAGTTTTGTTAGGAGTTATTTTCAAGGTGAGAAAGAGCAAGAACCAGAGCAGGAGAAATCCTTCATTTTAAGGGGGAAGTTTTCTCAAGTTAGTTGAAGTTAGTTTTCTCAAGTTGTCTTGAAAACAATTCCATGTGGCTGAGCCTCTTGGGTATGGCAAGGTGAGTCAACAGGCTGCTCAAATGTGGTACCTGAGGCAGGTTTCCTGGGCAGTAGTATTAGCACATTGCACTGTTTGGGTTCTGTAAGGGATGATGGATCCAGATATGGCATTTAAAACCTGAAAGTAAGTTTTCATGAAATCCTAAAGGTTCTCTTTCCCCTTCCCTTCTAAGAAACAGTCCTTCATGTGCACATTGTCAGAGAGTGGTCCAGGTTGAAAGACCCAAAAGAAACCATACTCTGTATATACTGGGGGGGGGGGGGGAAGGAAAAAAACACCTAAATTTTTTAATCCTAAATCTGATTTCCTGATTTTACAGAGTTTTGAGTACATCTCAGTGAACATACACACTTCCAACGGCATGAGGTTTAACACAGCCAAATGCCGAGTCCTGCACCTGGGGCACAACAACCCTATGCAGAGCTACAGACTGGGTGAGGTCTGTTTGGAGAGCTGCCAGGAGGAGAGGGACCTGGGGGTGTTGGTCGACAGCCGGCTGAACATGAGCCAG
>WAAB01003481.1:1266-13242 GCA_013389865.1 Piaya cayana | reverse complement strand
TTTTTTACGGAAAGGGTCATTAGGCACTGGAATATGCTGCCCAGGGAGGTGGTTGATTCGCCTTCCCTGGAGGTGTTTAAGTTACGGGTGGACGGGGTCCTGAGGGACATGGTTTAGTGTTTGATAGGAATGGTTGGACTCGATGATCCAGTGGGTCTCTTCCAACCCGGTCATTCTGTGATTCTGTGATTCTGTGATTCTTATCTGATTAGAATACCATACTTTTTGAGGCTTCATCATTCCAGGTCATACCACAGTTTAGGGTTGGGTAGATTTTTCCTATGTGTGGTTACATAGGCATAAAGAAAATGCTAGGACAGGAGTCTGGGTTTCCTTCCCACCTCACAAACAATTCATGGTTCTGCCCCATGAGATTATAAATCTTGGGAGTCTTCATGGTTAAATGTGATGTTTCAGTAGCAATTCTTGATGCTTCTATACATAATTTGTCCTGTCATCAGCTTCACGTTTCATCATCTGAACCTGATGTGAATAACTGCAGGAGATGATTATTTATTCAGCCCTAACCAGGGAAAGAAGTATCAGCTCTCTAGTGCATAAACCAGGGGAGATCAAAGATGGACGGGGGGAGGGAAGAGTGAATTTCATAACACAAATAACACTCCCTCTGAGATCTAGGAGGAGGAAGACTGAAAGAGCAAAACAGAAAAGATGGTTCATCTCTGGAAAGTTGCTCTGACTCCTCAGTCAAATAATTTCTTCACAAATGCTTTAAGTCATATGCACTTTACTGGTGTGCAGTCATTAAAATTCATCCTGATCTGAATGATGATATCCCAAAATGAAGAGTATTCCAGTTGAATTTAAAAAATCTTCTGAAATTATTCTTGGGCCAAAAATTAGGAGTATTCTTTGGCGAATACTAGCCCAGTTTTGTTGATTAATAGGCAAAATCCTAGTAGCATGTGACTTTTTTTGCTTAGACCTTGTCCCTTTGCAAAGGATAAGACTTGGCAGGTCAAGAGAACACAGGCATAGTCTAGAAGCCAGCCTTGTAGATCCTCTCACGATTATGTGAGACACTTGAGCTTGGTACAGCTCACCTACTTACTTCATGGAAAATCATTGTCCTACCAGCAATCAGGACCCAGTTAAATATGCTTGACAGATAAACACCCCTAAAAAGAGACCTTGCAGGACTGCGTCTTGCAGCCAGAGTCAGACCAGGACCCTAGTGATGAAGTCATCTGTGCCATGGCTCTTCCTCCAGAGGAGACACAGGATGATATTTGAAAAGCAAATAAAGCATGCACTGTGCCTCATCCCTAGCAGGAGGACAGCACAGAAATGCTCGAGGCACACATCATCCTGCCCACACACACTGCAGGAGCTCTTGTGGCAGCTCAGTAGCTCCGAAGCTGGGCAGCTGACCGTGTTGTTGTCAAGAAATAAACCTCTTTCTTGTAATCCTCAGATCCTGGATTTGGATTTTAACTTTAAGCACAGCCCATACTCTGAGGAGCATTACAGCATCTTTCCTTCCTTGGTCCAGTTATAGCAAGTTTTGAAAGCAGTAGGTTATTTTCTTTTAAGAAAGCAGACTAAGGGGAAAAAAGCAAGATACATTTTATCCAGAATTATAATATTAAAAAAGCCTGCTGGTGTCAGGCGTGGATTTTCTCAGCAATGAACAACATGTTTATGTGTGTAATCTTTAAACTGTTTTACATTTCACTTTCTGAAATCTATTTTAATAAAACCAATATCAAAAAAGTGCCTTGAGAGCAAGTGTATGGCCAGAGATATGCTGACAAAGTATGCAATAAATGTTAATGCTTATCTGGCAAGCTCCATTTATGCAGCACAGCCTCCACAGTTGGGTCACTGTGACCTACGAATGAAACTCGGCTGATGAGAGACTCTGCAAAGAAAACCCTCCTGGAGAGTTAACAAAGTACAGAAAGGTATGTCTAAGATCTCTTAAACAGACAATGCAGCAGCATTGACCTGTGTATGTTTCAACCAACCTCTTCTATTAACTCATGTTGCTTATGAAACAGGATATAAACCATTGACAGAACTTTGATAGGAGGTTTTCTCCTTTTAATATATATAAATAGCTCTTACATAAAACACTCTAATTTTCTTTCCCAGTTTTGTATGGTCAGGGCTTGGAATCTCTCTTTTGTTGAGTTTTCTGTTCCAACAAATACATGTATGTGTGTGAGTGCACATGCGTGTAGGAGATACCAGCCACAGGTAACAATGAAACCAAGTTAAAGCTTAGCTCTGACTCACAGGAAAGACCTTGGAGTTGTTCTAACTTGGATCGTGTTGCTAGCTTGCTGCAAAGACAATCTATGGACTTGTAATGCCTTCTGGATTTTCTTCCCTGCCCTTAACATGGCACTTACTTAGATTTCTGTCTCCACCAGGCCCCTGAAAATGCTGTTATGGCTGTCTTTGCCTTTGTAGTGACATCACTGGCAGCACATGAAGAGACTGGCAAAATCTGCACCCTTTGAGGACACAATAAGCAACTTCATCTGCTGCACAGAGGTGTCACTCTTTCAGGTATGTTTCTTGTGGGCAACCCATGCCTGAGCCCTGAACGATACATACCTGGTGTTGGGATGGGAAACAAGAAATGGAGCCACTTCAACTGGGTGGACCAAAGGCTACATCACAAAAATTGCCACCACACATAACGCTAATGGCAGCAGCTAGTGAAAAGCGTCAGTAAAAACAGAAAACTGACTCAAAAGAGAAAACAAACCATGAGCCATTTTCTTTACAACATTGCTCTGAGGGTTGTACAGATTTGCCAAGCAGAATTTGCTCATTAGAAGGCAGGTCTACATTTGAGCTTGTTAAGGATGCAAGATGAGACTTTGCATCTCATTTAGCAAGTCCTCAAATCATTTGACCACATTTCTTTCCTGTAGATTCCCTCTTAATCATTCCACTGAGGACACAGCAGATAATCTTACATGTAATTTATGCAGCTTTGTTGTTAAGAAGAGTTAATAATATGAAATGATTTATCCTCAAGGAATAATTTCACCATCTCTCCACCTCCCTGAATGAAAGAAGAGAAAAGAAAGGTGGGTCTGGTTCAAACGGTCAAGTAAGCACACACAAACCACCTCACAGATTTACATCTTTAATATGGGCATGTGTACTCTCCCACTGTGTATGCAAATGTGAATGGCACATACGCACTTTTCTTCAGAGTTGTTTCTATAAGTACTCAGTTGCAACCACTTATTCCAAAATCTGGTTTTTGTTGCTTAATATATTCAAGCACAGGAGCAGGATTTTAATCTGTCATCTGGGTAATTAAACTCTTCGTTAACAGTTGTTCTCAAGCCACTAGGTGACCTTTAACTAGGGATGAAAGTACTCAAGTGGATTTCAAGCATTAAGAAATTGCAGAGGACCCTTTGCTCACCAGCCCCGCAAAGTCCAGTTTACCTTTTGTAAAGCATTGTTTTCCAAGACAAATTATTCTGTGTGAGGCAAAAATATGTTTCCTGGTCCAGCACATCAGGTGAATGCTTCACTTAACCTTGTTGTGACTAGAATACCTTCTTTTTTCTTTCTCATGCAAGATTTTGCCATGTGTTACATGGACCTTTGCTACACCAACCTGGAGACCTGCAGTAAGTTGCACCTACAGTATAAAAGAACAGGGAAAATTAGCAAGATCACAAGGAGAGCAGCGCACAGATGGGTATGTGCTGTATTTATGAGCGGGTGGAAGGTTGCAGGGCATGATGGAGCAATATGGGCTTTTCTGTTGAGTCATCTGTATATCCATCACTAAAGATCTGCATTAAAGGAACCTTTTTTGCTGCAGCATAGTCCCCAGGGAACAAGCAAGAGTGATTTGCATGGGAAAGTCTTATGGATAAATAAATTTAAAAGGAAGGTCAAGTTATGAGGTTTTGTTTCATTGTTAAATAACTATGTTAAAGAAAAGAAGAAAAACATCAATGTAAATAGTGTTTATATGCTGCCTTCATAAAAAGAAACGTCAGGTCCTTTAGGGGCCATCCAGGCTCAGCACTAGACCATCACCCGTCATCTTTGCATAGCAATTCTGTGTGTTACTTATGAGCTGCAAATGCTTAATTAGCTTAACACGCTCCCAGTTTCTTCTTTTCTTGCCTGTACTGTATGGACAGGCACGTGCACTTTGGAAGGCTGTAATCCTGCCTCTTCACTGCCTCAGCTTTCATAGAATCACAAAACCGTAGAATGGTCTGGGTTGGAAGGGACCTCAAAGCCAACCCCCTTCTATGGGCAGGGACACCTCCCACTGGATCAGGTTGCTCAAAGCCCCATCCAGCCTGGCTTTAAACACCTCCAGGGAGGGGACATCCACAACTTCTCTGTGCAGCCTGTTCCAGTGCCTCACCATCCTCACAGATAAACATTTTTTCCTGATATCTCATCTCAATCTCCACTCTTTCAGCTTAAAACCATTCCCCCTTATCCTACCCCTACACTCCCTGATAAGGAGACCACTCCTCATCTTTCCTGTAGGCCTCCCATTACCCCATCCTTTCCAAGACGCCTGTTCATGCTGCTTGTGCTTAGAAATGCTCTGTTTGCCTGCAGTGATATATGAACAGATATTAGGATGATCTTTAAGGCCCCTTCCACCCCAAACCATTCTGTGATTGCATGACTCCCTGTCACTTAGAAATACTTCTTCATGAATCATTCAGGTCAGAAATCTGCTTGTTGTTCTCTATATACTGACGTGCACATGCCTCCTTACACTGTCTTCCAATTTCTATCTCTCATTTTGGTTATTTGCTGTGACTATTAGGGGGATAACTGGCTCTTTCCCAAACTTAAAATATTCTGTTTTGAAACAGTTGCTGTTGGAGCCAGTCAACTTCAATAAATCAAGATGAAATGCACAGATTCTTCTCCCTGCCTTCTGCACCTTTCTTGGACATCTTGAGGAGAAAAAAAAAACAAACCCAACCTTATTTTTACATAAGTGATTCAGAGTTTTCCTTACCCCTATTACCTGCTGCAGCTTTGCCTTGTCCCACAGGTGTCTTGGTAGCATAAGTTACCCTTGAGTGCTCGTGGCATGAGGCATCCTTGACTGCTCTGGGGGAAGTCTGGGGAAGGAGCAGACGGGAAACACAGGCTGGAGAAAGTGGGGCCATCAGAAGCTGGAAAAGTACAGCCAAATGAGGGCAGTTTTGAGGCAGTGCCACAATACCAAGTTAGCAAGGGCACAAGAATCAGTGGTTTCACTCAAGGCTGTACTTGTGCTACCACACTTGCTTTCACAGCAGAGTTAACTTGCCTAGGCTGGCAAAAAAAGCTGAGATGAATGAGATGTTTTTCTAAAGGTAGCATATCCATGGCTCTAAATTTTTGCTATATTGACTTAATCAAGACTTGGGGGGAGGAGGAACACAGACGGATGGATGGAGAGGAGCAACAACTTCATCTTCTCCTGCTACCCAATATCACCTTTCTCCTGGATTACTCATCTTCTCTTTCTTCAACAACTGTCACTGCCCTCACCACCACTTTTAGTATTAGTTTTTCTACCTCTTGTGGACAGTGGCATCTTTTCATGTGATTCCACTGGAGTCACAACTGAAACACTGATTAGTCACTGAAAAAGCTTTCAATGCATCAGTACTCTATTTTTTCACATAAAGGTGTTGTTTACCTCATGGTAACACTCTGCCTACAGAACTTTTCCATGTACTTAGCACCTTCATAACTCACAGTTAGCTTCAGCAATGTCCTACAGCATGCCATGAATAAAGGTACCATCCTGGCAGTGCCTTTAGACTTGGTTTTTCTGTCCCTTGTGCATCTGTGTTAATGTCCTCAAGTTGTGCTGAGGAGGTTCGGGTTAGATATCAGGAAAAAATTTCTTCACTGGAAGGGTTGTCAGGCACTGGAACAGGCTACCCGCTACCCAGGGAAGTGGTTGAGTCTCCATCCCTGGAGGTATTTAAAAGACAGTTAAACAAGATGCTCAGGGGTATGATAGTGGACAGGTGTGGTTGGCCTCAGGGCTATCTCAATGGCCTTTTCCAACCAAAGAATTCTATGATTCTATGAACTACACAAGCATTGTCCTCAGGTCCTCAAAGATGACAACCTATTCTGACTACTGTGGTTATAGGTGCTAGTCCTGTTTTGATGTTCATTGGTGCCAGCAGAAGAGATCTACTTTTGTCCATGAGAAGGCCCATCTGTGAAGTCATGTGAAACTGTGGAGGAAACAGATAACCTGTGTTCATAACAGCCTCATTGTTGCTCAGAGACCTCAGAAGGTACTTGAAGGGCAGCCAAATCATAACATATGTAATTACAATCTGACCTCTCTCTTTGTTGCTTCAGATAAACCTCCATGCATAACGTAGCATCATGAGGCAGAGTCATTGCTGCTAAGCTGTGTCCCAGAACCCATTGTATTAGCCTGTAGTCTGTAAAGCACTGGGGGACCTCTTCTGTGAAACATGCCTGCATGCATTTGTCACCACAAGTTAAAAAATGTCACTAACAGTTAACTAGTTAGGTAATTAGGCAACTAATTATGCAGCTGATTAGGTCTGACCTAATTTCTGGAAAATAACCACCCAGGAATCCTTTACTTTGTTTTCTCTTTAGGATTAATTCATTAACAAATACATTTATTTTCTTTCAGCAAAGAGTCCCACGTGAGTCATAGCCCAAGTGGCTTCTCGTTACTTCTTTCCTAATTAAAGATCCCATGTCACATTTTCAATAGGTGAGAGACAACGCCAGTGCTCTGTCTGGTGTTCTCTTGCCTACCAGACACAGATGGCGATGCCTAAGGCTGTGAGCGAGCCAATGCTGTTTGCATAATGCACGCTAACTTTGTGTTATTGCAATCTCCACACTTTCCTCACTCTCACAAAGTTACGATTAAGAGTTGCATGTAGACAGTAGTGAAGAACATAGGCAGAGATGTTCAGAGAGACCTACTGAGTCAGGCAGCCAGGATTCATGGACATTCACGGAGAGATCTCCTTTATAGACTTGAATTTTTAGCATCGCTTTAGTCTTGCTAAGTGCTTGAAGGAAGGGGTTATAGTTTTGCATGAGAAAAGATGATCACCTGTGCTATTTTAATGAGTACTTACTTAGGCAATGGCTAATCTGTAGCAGTGCCCTTCTTACTCTTACAGTTTTCTCCCCCTCCCAAAAGACCACAGGAGTTAAAAGGCTTTTGAGTGGTAAGCCAGGAGAAACATTCACTGCTAGAATAGTGAGGAGGATCACAAATGAGAGAAGGAGGGAGGAAAGGGAGAGATGGATGGATGGATGGATGGATGGATGGATGGATGGATGGATGGACGGATGAGTGGTGTCCAGGAAAACAAGATGTAATAAAGCACTTAAGAGAAGCTTTTGCTACATGGTCAAAGTAGAATGGCTGTGCCCAAAACCAGATGGTACTGGGGGGAAATCTTCTATGTTCTGTGCTCTTCAGCCAGCCAAGAGAAGATGTCAGCCTGAGGAGACAGCCCTAGTGAGGCTTCCAAAAGCTTTATCCTTTTTTTTTTTTTTTAAAGTTAGCAGACTCTGAAGAAACAGTGTTGAGGAAGGACAGAGGGGGAAGTCAGGGAGAGTGAAATTTCTTACCTAAAATATGACTATCCAAATAATTCTTACGAGAGGAATGAAAAGAATTGCACTGAGGAAGCTCATAAAAAAACAGTATTTAATTTTTCTAAGCTGCTCCTCCTGTGAGCAATGCTCTGCATGGAGGCTAATACTCATCCCTGTTTAGACAACCAGCACAAAGATTATTTCCACAATAAATGACCTGTAAAGTGGGCCAGATGTGATGTGTAAGCTTTGTTATGGCCCTCTGCACTGCAGCAAATTCCATGTTGAGGAGGCACACTTGCCTTCTGCCTATGAAAAATTGCCCACACCTATCCCATTGCCCCCACTTACTCCTAACACATATTTTATATGTGGGTTTTTGGCTGCGAGGCTCTGCATGGTGAAATAGAGTCATGGAATCATAGAAACATAGACTAGTTTGAGCTGGAAGGGACTTCAAAGCTAATCCAGTTTCAATTTCCCTGCCATGGGCATGGACACCTTCCACTGGATCAGGGTTCAAAGACCCATTCAACCTCACCTTGAACACCTCCAAGGACTTTTCTAGGCAACCTGTGTCACTGTTTCTTCACCCTCACAGGAAAACATTTCTTCCTGATATCTGATCTCAATCTCCTTTCAGTACTGGAAGGCTGCTCTAAGGTCTCCCAGCTTCCTCTTCTCCATGCTGAACAAACCCAACCCTCTCAGCCTGCCCTCATGCAACCCTTGCCCCAGCCCTCAGATCACCTCCATGGCCTCCTCTGGGTTTGCCCTAACAGATCCATGTCCTTCCTGTGCTGAGGGCACCAAAACTGAATTCAGGGCACCAGGTGATATCTCACAAGAGCAGAGCAGAGGGGTAGAATACCCTCCATCACCCTGCTGGTCACACCTGCTTCTGAAATTGTTATTTAAAAAAAAAAAAGTTAAAATTCTTCCCTAAAAGAGAAGTGACTCCTCCCTGTTACCTGAGATCAGGGCAGTCCTTTTTGAGTTGAAAGTGAGTCGCAGAAAGTAGGCAAATGGGCTACCTGGGCTCCTGTCTGCTCTACCTGCCATGGAAAAGTAAACAGAAAGAAGATAGCCTGAGCAAAGGGAAGGTGCATTGGAGCTGGATGTCCTGGCTCCCAGCCTCTCCAAGCTAACACCCTTCACTCTGCAGAGGATGGTGAAGGGCTGGAAGGCAGTGAGAGGGCAGGAGAGACCCCATAAAATCTTCTGTCCTCTCAGCAGCCAAGTCCTATATGAACTCCTCTGATAAGTTACAGCCAAATTTATACACACACACACCAAAAAGCTAGCTTCACCACCAATCACCACTTTTACCACTGCAGAATCCAAGCCTCTCACTGCCTCATGACCTCCAGGCTGCATCTCCATCTTTTCCTTCAGTTTTCATGAAGCTGATCTATTACCATTCGAGTCCTTCCTACTGCCAGAAAGCCTGTCTGCAATGAGCATCCCATTTCCCACTCCCACAGTCTTCCCATGCCTGTATGGGTACTAATGTCTCCACTAGCAACAGAGTAAATTCTCTTCCCACCTCATGTCTGTGACAACAGGTGTGCCTGGACCCCATCCCTCATTGCTTCCTGGGCAATAACATCAAAATCAACCACCGCGCTGGTGTCTGCAGACTGATTTGAGCCTCTTCTTCACTCCTTGGAGGTCACTGGAGCTGCACAGCCTGAAAAACTTAAACATGTATATGCAAGGCATGCTTTCCCTAGGCAGTACGTTAGGTGCTGCAAAGTGAGAGCAAGCCCTCAGTGGTTTTGCAGAATTGCTTTTGTTCACGTGCCACATTAGAGAAACTTGCAGGGGAAAGCATGTGAAATAATTGAGCAGACATCATCCCACCTACTGTGCGGGTGTAAAAGCAGAGCAGATAGTGAGGCTGTATGGAAAAATACAAACAACTGCCCTTCTCTCCATTTCACACATGTCCTTCAGCAAAATCTCCTTTTATTTTTCTTTTTTTAGGGTGATTCATTGATTTTCATTTTTAATAAGGGGGAATAAACAAAAGAATAAAAATGACAACTGTTCAGCCTGGAGGAGGCTGCAGGAAGACTGGAGCAACCTTCCAGTTCTGATAGGGGCTACCAGAAAGCTGGGGAGGGGCTCTTGATCAGGAAGGGCAAGGACAGGACAAGGGGGAATGGTTTGGAGCTGGAAGAAGGGAGATGTACACGAGATATCAGGAAGAAATGTTTTCCTGGGAGGGTGGTGAGGCACTGGCACAGGTTGCCCAGAGAAGTCATGGCTGCCCCATCCCTGGAGGTGTTCAAGGCAAAGCTGGATGAGATTCTGAGCACCCTGATCCAGTGGAAGGCATCCCTGTCCATGGCAGGCTGTTTGGACTGGATGAGCTTTGAGGTCCCTTCCAACCCAAACCATTCTATGATTCTATGATTTAAAGTAGAGAGAATGTGCACAATGCCACAGCACACTTCATCAATCAAACTTTATCAAAGTGTAACACAGAGGTCATAATCCTCATTTAAAATAGGAGGGAGCAGAGGTGCTGAGAGGGAAAGTGGCTTAGCAGATCAGTGGCAAAGTGTGACAAGAGTCTCCAGAGCCTGCACTGCAGGCAAAGATGATGATGTTATGGTGTTATAACATAATGCCTGGCATACTTTCCCCTCCCGTCTTCCATTCTGTGCCAATAAGCATAGACAAGGAGTTTGGGTCTTGAGCAGATGTTTCACTTCTGATGGGAATAGCCTACTCTCCTCAAGCACACAAACAACTTAGAGGAGAGGTTTGAGGGGCTCCAGGCAGGAAGCTTAGGTTTGGTCAGTGTTGCCAGGGTAAGCAAGAAGGTGATAGGTGGGACAATATGTTTGAGAGAATTAGAAGAAGAAATTGAAGGAGAAGATTTGCCTGAACCTGAAGGATCACTAAAAGCATTTGTGTCCTGATTAAGGGGCAGGCTTTTGCAGACAGAGAACAAACCCTGCAGGCAGCTAGGTTAGCTTACAGATTGAGATGGAGAGGAAGAGATGCTAGCAATTATGAAAACTGATGGTCACATTATTTACAGGACAGCAGCTTTCATTTACCAGCTAATGACAGCGACAGCAGAGCAAAGGAAGCTGCTGTGCTTTAAAAGCCCTGCTGGAAATAAAGGTACCACTAAGCAGCCTCCAGCCACAAGATGTGCTCCCCACAATCTGCAGGTGGCCCAGCCAAACTCCAGCATGGAGCAGCCTCCAGAAAGCAGAAATGCCAGTTGCTGGGCAAGTGTTGTGAACATGCAATTGTTTCCCCTCTTCACATTCCCTAGCTCTTTGCAATTTTTCTCTCCAACTGATAAGCCCTGCAGGCAGAGAAGGTCTCAGCATCCTGACAGTGGGCTGTCCCACTGCTCACCAGCTCTTGCCACCTGTGCTCGGTGGGACCAGAGGACAGTGTAAGCTTCTGCAATGCACCCACTCTCTCAGCACCAGAGTTCCATGACCACCTATTTTTGTGCTTGTGATGCTTCTTTACAGTTTCCTACCCATTCCTCTAACTGGATTAACTTGCACTTGTATAGAATATCCCATCTCAACCTATCTATTTTCATAATACAAGTAGAAGGCAGTTGTCTTGGATTTCTATGGAATCCAGTACTTAATGTATGAATGAGATGGCATCAGTTACCTCTGCTGCTCAGTAGCTGTTCCTGATGTATCTTTCAGCTTACTTTATAACCTGATTGCTCTACTTTCTTAGACTCCATCCGCTCAGGCATCTGCCAGGCTTCCATGTCAGAGTACTGAGTATTGCTTTCCCCTTTCTCACACCTGCAGCCTCACGAGGATTTTTGGACAATTTGGGTAACCTTTCCTCTTGCCATGATGGAAGATGAAGAAACTTATCCTCTTCCTTCAAGCTTCTTCCTCTGTGTGATTTAGATCAAAATTATTCCACCCATAGCTTTTTCTGGTTTGTCTAGTAAAAGAATGAGAGATTTTGGAAAAGCAAAAGGAAAATGTGCAGGTAGTTCTAAAACCAAAACCATGCCTGACTTGTTGCCTTCAGCTTAGAGAGCAAGTCTTCACACTGAACACTGCCCTCAGCACAGGAAGGGCATGGATCTTTTGGAGCGAGAGAAGGTCAAGAGATGGTCCAAGGTCTGGAACACCTCGCATATGAGGACAGGATGAAAGAGTTGGAGTTGTTGAGCCTGGAGAAGAGAAGGCTGCAGGAAGACCTTAGAGCAGCTTCCAGTACTGGAAGGGGCTACAGGAAAGCTGGGGAGGGGCTCTTGATCAGGAAGTGCAGGGACAGGATGAGGGGAAATGTTTTGAAGCTGAAAAAGGGAGATTTAGATGAGATATCAGGAAGAAATGTTTTCCTGTGAAGGTAGGGAGGCACTGGCACAAGTTGCCCAGA
>WAAB01003480.1:408931-425026 GCA_013389865.1 Piaya cayana | reverse complement strand
GCTTGGGCTGGAAGGGACCTCAAAGCCCATCCAGTTCCAACCGTCTACCCTGGGCAGGGACATCTCCCACTGGATCCAGTTGCTCCAAGCCCCATCCAACCTGGCCTTGAACCCCTCCAGGGATGGGGCAGCCACCACTGCTCTGGGCAACTTGGGCCAGGGCCTCCCCACCCTCACAGCAAAACATTTCTCCCTAAGATCTCATCTAAGTCTCCCCTCTTTCAGCTCAAAACCGTTCCCCCTTGTCCTGTCTCTGCCCTCCCTTGATGTGGGAAGGCTCAGACGCTCTGGAGCGCGCCCTTCCCTGCTGCGGTGCGGCAGATGTGGCCGTTGGTTACTGCTGTGGAGTGGAGGGTGAGGATTTGCCCAGAGCTGCCCTGGTGTGAAGGTGTTGAGGCAAACAGGAGGAAAATATCAAAATACCATCTGCATTTTGAACTCCTTTTGAAATGATCAGGGAAACCAGTGTTTCCCAGCCCAAGATAACATCAGAGACATTATTTATTTTCTAGTGTTGCAAGGCTTGAAGTTTTATAGTTCTCTTTCAACTTCTTTAGTTAAAAATGGGTAAAACTCTGCCAACTATTCTCTGCCTGGTGAATTCAGCCCCCCCTCCATATTCTCCCTTGTAGGTCTTGTTTCAATGGTACGAGCAGGGCTGTAGCCAGGGCCTGAGTCTTGTGCCAGGCACTCAAAGCTTTCCCTCTTGCCTGAGCCTGACCTGCATGCACTCGGGTAGGAAGGGAGCTTTCTACCCTGCCTCCTGTGTAGTGTGGAGGGACAGGAGGTCGCTGTGTTAGAGCAGGTCCAGAGGAGGCCACAGAATGATCCAGGGGCTGGATCATCGCCTGTGTGAGGACAGGCTAAGTGAGTTTGGGTTGTTCAACCTGGAGAAGAGAAAGCTGTGGGGAGACCTTAGAGCAGCTTCCAGTGCTGAAAGGGGCTCCAGGAAGGCTGGGAGGGGCTCGATATCAGGGAGTGCAGGGATAGGATGAGGGGGATGGGGGAGATTGAGATGAGATCTTAGGGAGAAATGTTTTGCTGTGAGGGTGAGGAGGCCCTGGCCCAGGCTGCCCAGAGCAGTGGTGGCTGCCCCATCCCTGGAGGGGTTCAAGGCCAGGTGCCCATGGCAGGGGGTTGGAACTGGATGGACTTTAAGGTCCCTTCCAACCCAAAGCATTCCATGATTCTGTGAAGGCAGCTGGGAGGGTTAAGTTGCTATGTGCAGCCCTGGATTTCTCTGAAATAGTTCCAGACTTCTGGCACAGTCTCCTTTGGATTTCTGTTGGTGGCAAAGGCCACTCCTCAGTGCCTGCAGTCTGAAAGTCTGATTTTCCCACTGCATTAGAAAAATCAGCCCAAGTCACTTGATTAAGTCCTAGCAGTGACACCTCTCTGGTTTTGTATTGGTTTTCCGTATCTAATCCATCGCTGATGTGACAGCACACATTTTCAGAAGGCTTTCTTACCAGCAGTCGTTCCTTTCATTAACCTTCTTGCACCACTGATCACATATTTATTGTCCCCGTGGCCTGTAACTGTGAAGGTTTTACTAGAATTAATCTTCGTTTATAGTTGGTCACCATTCAGTGAGTTTTACATCCTTTGAAAACGGCTGTAAAGCTGTTCCTGATTGTGAAGTACAGTGCCCTAATGCTCTTGGTATTTATCCTAACTGACAACCCGGGCCGGAGCGCGGGGCTGGACACTGCAGTACTTCGAGGTAGCATTAGTTTCCCTTCCGGCGTTGTCGGCCTTAATTAAGATGCAACTGGAATTTTCCAGGGGAAAGGTGGTGGTGCTGGTTACATGACTCCACTTGAGCACCAGTTCAATTCTCTTTAGTTGCTTTTCAACAGGCAATTTCGCTATCTTCTCCCCTCTTGAGCCTTGGAGAGCGGTCCACCCAGTTTATCCTAAAAGATTTAACAGAGTAGAAATCCTCACGGTTTCACACTACGTAAAAGCAAGAAGTGAAAAAAGCAACCAGAAATGTTGACCTTCTGGAAATCTTAATATCACAGTTTTGTGAGTCTTTAAACATTTGAGGAGGCAAAGGAATGAAGAATGTTCTCCCTTCTGCCTGACTGGGTGGTCAGCATGTGGGAATAGGAATGGCTTTTGATAGGAATGGTTGGACTTTTCATAGGAACGGTTGGACTCGATGATCTGGTGGGTCTCTTCCAACCTGGTTGTTCTATGATTCTATGAAATACATGTTGATCTCTGGTCAAAAAATAAACAGTGGGTGCTTTAACTGCCGGTCTTGGTTTCTCTTTGAATTTCCCCAAAATGCAGAAAGCTGTGGGGCACAAAATACCATGAGTCACAGCTACTCTGGGTAATTTGGTTACAATTTTGCCTGCTTAAATACTTTCCCATTGGATGGAGGGCATTTGGGTCTCATTCCCAACAGGCATTTTGCTAAGGCCAGGTAGGCTCTGAGTGCCCGACTTGACTCCATCAGTCATTAGGTGCTCAAATGCTTTTATCAACCTGGCAGCAGTTCATGAAGGAGCGAATGCTTTTTGAAAAATAAGGTGAAAAAAAGTTGTTTAGGTGCCTTTAAAACTGCTTCCTACTTTCC
Source organism: Piaya cayana (assembly GCA_013389865.1). Taxonomy (NCBI): domain Eukaryota; kingdom Metazoa; phylum Chordata; class Aves; order Cuculiformes; family Coccyzidae; genus Piaya; species Piaya cayana. The sequence continues at coordinate 422,439 of WAAB01003480.1, read as the reverse complement.
TTCCTGCCTACCAGTTACTGCTGGAAGCCCTCCTGGCTGCACCTCTGGTGTTCTGATGTTGGGTGTGCTTAGCCTGGGGTCTAGGAGATGGATGGGAAGAGCTGAAGAAGAGGTAAACTGCCCATTCAGAAACATCAAGGACATCTGTGACTTGAGTCTTGAGATCAAATCTAGGATCTGGGGCAGAATTTTCCAGGATTAATGTCTTTGGCTGCGTAGTCTTGAGCCAGCATGGTCGTGATTGTCTCCACACCCTCCTCATCCATTACACTGTGTCTCATCATCCTGCTTGTCACCTGGGAGTGCTCCGTAGGTTACAGCATCTGCAGGCACCCATGTGTCCTTGCGCAAGCAGCAGGTGCAGTGCCTGTTTAACTGACCCCAAAAGCCAAAGATGGTTGTGCCTCCCCCAAATTTGAGGAAGATTCTACTAAGAACATAAATTCTCCTCGGTTTGGTCTGTGTCCAAGGGACAGTTTTCACCTCTCACGCTTCAGAACACGTCAACAGTTCCGTAAGGACTTCGCTGAAGTCAGGACTGTGCATTTTTCTCATAAACACATACCTAGTTTTATAAGGAAGAGCAAAGCATGAATATTTAAACACAACGGCAAAAAGTAAGTCAAACCTCATCATTTTAGGCATCGTGCTTCACATTGTGCCTGTGGTTGAAACTCATCACTCATTAGCCTCAGGAAAAAATGCAGTAGGAAGGCAGCTTCCAAGACTGACCTCATGCTTTGTGCTTTGCCTCCTGAGTTTGCTCAGCTTTACCAGAAGGTTCCTACCCAAGGTTGTTTCTGTACCAGCAGTGTCTCTGTGCTGTTGTGGTGCGGGCTTACCGGGTCTGCAGGGAGCAGATGCCAAGCTGGAACCTGCCTGGTGGCTCGTGTTCCTGTTGTGGGTGGTCAGGCAGAGCTCATCTGCCGCACGGAGCAGAGGTTCAGACGTGAACTTAATGACTCATCTTATACCAAAAGCCTTGGAAAGGCACTGAGCAAACAGTCTGTTGCCTGGGGTGCGGATAGCGAGTTGCAAGTCATGGAGTTGTGGGTCGTTTTGTGAACAGGACAAACAGTCTCACAGGAGCAGATATGTTCCTTCACATTTTCTCTGGATGTAATTGTAAGGGATGCACCTGGGTCAGGGCAATCTCAAGCACAAGCACAGGCAGGGTGGAGAATGGATTGGTAGCAGCCCTGAGGTGGATTGAGAAGGGTGCTGGTGGATGAGAAACTCAACATGGACCGGCACTGTGTGATTGCAGTCCAGAAAACCAATCGTGCTGCCCCTTCTGTAGGCTTCCAACTGGGAGTGGTTCTTGTGGGGACGTCTCCACTTGGGAAGGGAAATTGGAACCTCTGTATTTTTCTGGAGTTTTAGAGGTGAGAGAGTTTTTGTTTGGCATGTTAAAATTACACTTGTTCTATTTACTAGCTTGGAGCTTCCTAAACTACACTGCCAGTGTGAGCAACGAGACCGTAAGTGAGAGAATAACCCCGCTCCTTCACCGTCGCCTCAGAGTTGACCTGGGAAGCTCAGCCAAGGTGCCCTGGCTGCTTCAAAGAGCCCCCCCCCATATCACTGTATCATTAAGGGAATGTTCAAGCGATCATGCAACCAATTGTCATATGACCCAGGTTTTGTTTAACGCTCAGTCTTGCTCATCAGCCTCCCGAAGCCGTAAGCCGTGCTGTGTGGCCTTGGTCTCAAGCAAGTGCTGGGTGACTAATCTGAGTTACTTGGGGAGCTGTATAAGGACGATGCTGAAACAAAGCCCTCTGGGAGATAAGCCCTCCCTTGTTAAGCAGTGACAGAGCTCTCTGATTTTAAACCCCATCATCTTTTATACTTGGGCGCATTGCTAAGCCTTGTAATTAGTTAAATCTGCTCCTATAATCAAAAGCTATCCGCACACTCCACTGCTCTGTGACGGTTTCAAAGGTTTGCGTGATTAACGTGGTGGAGGCAGTGGGTGGCTAATTGGATAAGCTTTAATCTTCACACCACCAAAGCCAAACAGGGGGGAAATCGGAGGAAGTCGGAAATTACGCTGTGTTGTGTGGGAAGGTAGTTACCAAACATGTCAAAAAGATTATTGTAACGAGCAGACCGGTTGTCATGACCCAACCTCCAAGAATGGGGCACGTTATTAGGGGGGAGCAAGCAGTGCGAATGATTTCAGATTTGCTTGCCTTGGCTTTTTTTTTTTTTTTTTAACAGGCAGGAATAGTTGTGCTCTTTTAGCAAGCAGAGAGCTTTATGTTCTGTTTGCTTTGTTTAAGTAGCTTTGTCAGGTGTTGCCAACCCTGGCTTTGGTGTGCCTGCTAATTGAACCGCAGAGCTGGGGTGCACTGGGATGATTTTTGCATCTTCAGAAGTTAAGGCTTCCCTTGTGTTTAGGTTGTGAACCTTGCAGCAGTTTCTGTGACCACAGGCAATACAAGGCTGTTTAATCCCCCAGAGCAATGCAGAACACTAGGTAACAGTCAAAACTATATTTCAGGCATGTGTCTCTTTGTCAGATCAAGCCTGATTCCCTACCTTGGTAAATGCATGTGAGTTTTAGGGACTGGAATACAGAAGGATCCCAGTTCCTCTATTTCTGATGTTGTCCGTGACCCACGATGGCCAGCTGGTCATTGACGGAGTGGGTCTGTCTGGGTCCTGCTCTGGAGTGGTGATCCAGCATCATCAGGATGGTTAAGGGAGGGCTTGGGATTCACAACCAGGCATTTCAGTCCTGTGGCAAAAAAAAAGTTTTTTATTTATTTCTGGATTCTGACGAATTGCCTTGAGCTGGAGTTGAATGAGTGTGGGCCTGCAGGAAAGCCGGGGAGGGGCTCTTGATCAGGGAGTGCAGGGTCAAGGATGAGGGGGAACAGTTTTCAGCTGAAAGAGGGGAGATTTAGGTGAGATCTCAGGAAGGAATGTTTTTCTGTGAGGGTGAGGAGGCCCTGGCCCAGGCCGCCCAGAGCAGTGGTGGCTGCCCCATCCCTGGAGGTGTTCACGACCAGGTTGGATGGGGCTTGGGGCAACTGGAGATGTCCCTGCCCAGGGCAGGGATTGGAACTTGATGGGCTTTGAGGTCCTTCCAACCCAAACCATTCCATGATTCAGTGAATATGTTAGAACTGGAAGCAAGCAGGAGATGAGTGTTCTTGAATTTACCTGGCTGTGAACGTGAGCTGAAGGGTGCAGCCGTGCACGTGGACAAGGGCATACGTGCCTGTCACTTTTGGATGCCCTGAAACTGCTGTGTTGGAGAGGATTTTCAGCAGTGCTGTTTCCTCTCACAGCCAGGAGATGTCTCTAGCTCACCAGAATTCCTCAAGGAACTCTCTGAGACAAGTTCTGGGTTTTACTTGAAAAACCCAAGGGCTGGAAGACTCTGGTCACCCCTCCGCAGGGCTGAACCCCATATCAGTAGGTGTGGGGACTCTGAGCTTCACAGAGACTTGAGTAGAGTTTGGCTGCTTTGGATACAGGGTTTGGACCACAAAATTATTTTGAACATATGTGTGCACCATCCAGTGCTGCAGTGAATCTCACAGAGAGGGGACTCAGACTCATTAAAATTGAAGAAGTAAAGAATTAATTTAGATCTTAGTGTAATTAAAAAATCTTGAGGATTTGAGTGTTCCTGAAAATGCTCTCTGCTGGGTTTTTTTGTGGAAGTGCTTTGGGAAACAGCACAGCAAATGTAAAATAAGAATAAAACATGGATTGAAAAGAAAACCGCAACTCTCTCTTCTGTTCTGCTCTTGAGGAACCGCTCTTACAGTGCCTTTTACCCCAAATCTGAGTTGCAGCATTAGGTTCACGTGGCTCTCACTGTCATCTTGTGCTTTTCTTGTAGGAGAAACCAGTGAAAAGCTGAAAGGCGGAAACCAGAAATCTGTTATTGAGAAAAATATTTCAGTGGCATTTCATTTTACTGCTTGAATTTATGTGCCCTGGCCATGCAAACCTTGTTTTCCGCTGTAGCTAGGGAAGTGTCTGTAACACGAACAACTTTGGGTCATAATTCTTTTAAAAGAAAGCCTGTAAGTTGATTACTCCTGCGTTGAAGAACGCCCGTGCCTGGCTGCCGCTACGCGTTGTTGCCAGCCTGGGAATGCAGGAGTAGCTGTGCAGCTTCCACCTACAGTTCCTGCAGAGCAGGAATGTTCCCTTTTAGGTTTGATCAGGATTGCAGAAGATGAGCAGTCTCATCTTATTTGCATCTCTGTTCATGTGTTGATCCTTTTACTGTTGGAAGCTTTCAGGCTGTGCCTCAATGCTTTGATGAGTTTCTGTGTTGATCACAACAGCAAGTACATGGATAATAGGGATATTCCCTGTGACTCTGTTCTTTCTGTAGCAGTTCTGGATTCTGGATGTTCTGCATGCAAACACCATTTAATATGAATATCTTATACACTGTGTCATATATGTTTCACCTCGTAGCTTAATTATCTGCAAAATTAATTCTCCCCTTGCTTTACCACCTCTAGGCAGTGTTATGGAGCCCATGAGATGTCTTTGCAATTGGAGATTGTCAGATTCTCTATGTATAATTTCTTCTAGGTTGCAGATAATCCCATGAAGTGCAGCAAATTAATTTGTTTCTGTCTCTGTCAGCCAGCCTTGTGAGCACAGGTTATACAGTGAGTGGGTTTGTGTTGAGAATTGTTTGTTGATGTTATTTGCAGGTCCAGCCTAATGACGGGAGGGGTCAAACGAGGTGTAACCAACCCGTGGCTCTTGGAAGAATCCGAGGAAACCAGGGGGCTTGGCTTTGACGATCTCAGGCAGCAGCAGCGCAGGATCATAGAAGGTATGAGAGTTTGTTCCATCAGCATCTGAGAGGAGCCCTCCTCAGAGAGTCAGTGCAATAACCTGTGCTGGAGTTCTCTTATCTGGAGACATCAAACATCATATTTGTGGGTTGTTTTCCATATTTGCAGGAGCAGCACAGGGCTTGCAGCATTCTTAATGGGAAACGTCTTAAATCAAGCTTTCAAAGGGCTTACTGGGCTTCCCTGATTTTGACCTTAGTTTTGGTTGGCTGTGGAGATTTCATTAATTGCACTGAGTAGTGTTGTGTCTGCTGCTCTTCAGGCTGGGGTGTGTTAGGTGTGTTATTGAGTTGGAACGAGGTAAGAATTAACTTGCCTAACACGGGACTTTAGAGTTTGGCCCTCACCATCCATAAGGAATTTCTGTCTTTGGAAGCATTGGAAAGCTTCAGCCTGAGGCCATCAGGTGGTTCATGAAGTAATTTTATGCAACTTAAGTATCAGAAGTGGTCAAACGAAGTCAATCTTCAGATAAAGCCCACTTCAGTCTGCACGTGAAGCAACACTTAAGATATGGGTGAGGAGAATGGTGTGAATGGGGATGGTCCAGGAGAAACATCAAGCTCCAGTTATTGATTATGCCACAAGGATCCCTCGGGGAGGATGAACGAGGTATCAGGGCCAGATTTCCATCCTGGCGAAGGGAAGAGGATTCTACCATCCTGTATCATGCAGGTTTTGGCTCCTGGAATGCAGTCAGCTGCCAGTCTTGCTCCGTGCAGCACTGCTGCTTTGCGGTTTATCTGACCACGGGCAGCATCTCCTCTTCTTCTACTTCTTGACAGCTTTGGGCAAGGAGAGCTACCCAAGAGACTGTGTGATACCTGCAAACTGGGATAGCAGAGGGGATGAAGTAGCATCTGCAGAGCTGTGGGAGCTCATCTGCTGTTTCTGCCCTCCCCGTGTTCCTCTCTCTTGGGCTCTCTTCCACACGCTCTGTATCATCATGCAGCTTTAAAAATCTATTTGAATTCTTTGGTGTTTGCGTCACCTGTTTGTCTTTTATTCATGTGAAAAGTTTCTTGGAAAATTTAAAAAGGCTAATCAGGGATCTCTGTGCATGCCAGAAAATCCCCTGCATTTAGGATTGAGTAACAGCTAAATGTTGGATTCTTGGATTTTTTTCCCGGGGGGGGACAACCCTCAGTGAAATGCCCCAGCCAGAGCAGACAGATTAATTACCCATCATTCACATCATTTTAAGAACGCTGTTGCCCACGGATTCATTTTCACGTTCTGTTGGTGTGTTTTTCTTAATACAGTTTAACTCCTTAAGCACAGAGTAAACCTTTTTCTTCATTTCTGCATCTTTTGTGGTCCCCAGCCTGGCACAGCAGCCATTTGTTTCTCGTAACCTTGTGTATTTTTGTGTGCAGAGCAAGATGCTGGACTCGATGCCCTCTCTTCAATCATATCCCGGCAAAAGCAAATGGGGCAGGAGATCGGGAATGAGCTGGATGAACAGAATGGTAAGAGCAAGATTCATGGACACTCATTTTGCCTCACTTTTATCTCAGATTGTGATTTACTTTTTTGACTGTTTATACACCTGCACTGCTTTCTGCCCACAATGTAACATGACAAAACTGGAAAGGTTTAGGTGTGATCTCTCCATTCCTGATGTTGTTTTATCATGTTTCACTCCATATCATATGGTGCATGTACAATATAGAACACTTGGTGTATTTTTGTCAAGCCTGCCTGTTGAAAGGAAAGATTGGTGATTATACAAAGTACAACATTAATTTTTTACTTGATTTTTCAGCTTTATGACATTTTTTATGGTAAGCTTTTATTGTTCCTGGGTTTCAGTTGACTAGTTTTATTCTGTGTCTTTCCTTATGAACCAAACAGATAAGTCTTGAGGCAGTGATTACAGGAGCAGCGTTGCGCTGTTTGCTACAGATGAGTTGAATTTTGAAGGTTTCATGGCATGAAGTGTGGGATCAAACTGAGTGCAATATTCTTGAAAGTAACAAGTGATAGGACAAGAGGGAATGGCCTCAAGTTGTGCCAGGGAAGGAATAGATTGGATATTAGGAAAAAATTCTTCACTGGAAAGGTTCTCAGGCACTGGAACAGCTGCTGAAGGAGGTGGTGGAGTCTTCATCCCTGGAGGTGTTTATATGATGAGCAGGCGAGATGCTCAGGGCTGTAGTTTAGCAGTGAATAGGGATGGTTGGACTCGGTGATCTCAAAGGTCTTTTCTAAGCAAGCAATTCTACAATTCTATTTTCTTTAAAATGAGACAGTATCCAAATGGTGGAATTGCTCTCCTGTTAAATATGCTTTGTTACTCACTTAATTGTTCATATGACATCAGCTGTCCCTAGGAGAGCTGATCCTCCAGTCTCTCTGACTTTTCCATTTCTGACGACATGGTAATAGTTCAATTAGAGCTCTGGAACCCTGCCAGCCTGCTCCCTCACACGAAGATTCCAGCCATATGGTTTATCCTTGGGTTGGGTTGTACTTAACCGCTGAGAAGGTAGTGTCCTTACTATATGCTTACATCGGCTTCTCCATGGACCTGTGGTTTTCCCCCTTGTATTTCTCCATGCGCCTGTGCAAAGGGAGGTGGCTTCATGTTAGCAGTCACCAGACGTGAAGTCCTGCTCAGGAGCTCTGCTCCAGCTGAGACTGGAGTAAGAGGATGGCTTTCTTATGTTTGTCTTGCGTACATGGCTTGATCCTGGAGGGATCCCCTCACCACAAGAAGGATGTTGAGGCTCTGGAGCAAGTGCAGAGAAGAGCAACGAAGCTGGTGAAGGGGCTGGAGAACAGGCCTTATGAGGAACGGCTGAGAGAGCTGGGGGTGTTTATCCTGGAGAAGAGGAGGCTGAGGGGAGACCTCATTGCTCTCTCCAACTACCTGAAAGGAGTTTGTGGAGAGGAGGGAGCTGGCATCTTCTCCCAGGTGTCGGGGGACAGGACAAGAGGAAATGGCCTCAAGCTCCTCCAGGGGTGGTTCAGGCTGGACATTAGGAAAATTTTTTTCCCAGAAAGGGTGATTGGGCAGTGTCAGAGGCTGCCCAGTGAGGTGGTTGAGTCACGTTCCCTGGAGGGGTTTAAGGAATGGGTGGATGAGGTGCTGAGGGACATGGTTTAGAAATTGGTGGGAATGGTTGGACTCGATGATCTGATGGGTCTCTTCCAACCTGGTTGTTCTACGATTCTATGATATGCAGTGACTGGGATATGTCTTTGTTTATTAATCTTAAGGTGGTTCAGAAATGGTTTGCACAGCTGGGAGAAGTGATGCTCAATGAAGGGGCTGGAGCACAAGCCTTATGATAGGTGGCTGAGGGAGCTGGGGTTGTTTAGCCTGGAGAGAAGGAGACTGAGGGAGATCTCATCACTATCTACAGCTGCCTGAAGGGAGGTTGTGGTGAGGTGGGTGTTGGTCTTTTATCCCAGGATGAGAGGAAATGGCCTCAAGCTGCACCAGAGGAGGTTTAGATTGGAGATGAGGAAAAATCTCTTCACTGAATGGGTTCTCAGGCCCTGCCAGAGGCTGCCTGGAGAGGTGGTGGAGTCTGCATCCCTGGAGGTGTTTAAAAGATGGGCAGGCAAGGTGGTTTAGTAGTGGACAGGTATGGTTGGACTCGATCTCAAAGGTCTTTTCCAACCAAATGATTGTATGATTCAGTCCTCTTGTCACACTGTGATCTTCTGCCTTGTGCGAGTAAAGACATTTTTAATTAGAAACCTGTGTTTCCCAAGTTTGTTCTATTAACCATTGTTTAAAAAGTCAGATTAAATGTTTTTTTACTCTAAATGGAAAACAAGTGGGAAGCTTGAGTGTGTTTACTAATTCTTTGTGAAACCTTGGTTTCTCATCAGGAAAATCCTTGGTCTGTGTCCCATTTCCCTCTATTGTGGGTAGGGAAGGTTCCTCAGCTCCTTATGTTTTTGGGACCCCAAAGGTAGTGTGTACCGCACCATCGCATTTCTGCGTGACCAAGCCAGGCTTTCTCTAGCAATGAAGCCTCAAAACATCTGTGAGATCGGGAATGTGTTTAACCCTGGTTCTTACAAAGAATGCCTGTTCTGTTAGACTTGCTTTCTTACAGATTGCCACGCAGCCTAGAGCAAAACTCTTAGTGGTCTCATGTGAGCTTTTTTCTGAGCTACAGGCAACTCTCTCAAATGGTGGAAACTTTCCCAAGTGCTCCAGATAAAATGTGCTGAGGGTTATCTGTTGCTGCCTGTGGGCCAGATCATAGAATCATAGAATGGTTTGCATTGGAAGGGACCATGAAGGTCATCCAGTCCAAGCCCCCTGCAGCGAGCTGGGACATCTTCAACTTGATCAGGTTGCTCAGAGCCCCATCCAACCTGATCCTGGGGGAAGAGAAAACACCGTGTTGCCTCTGTATCTCACTGTGCCAGAATCACAAGAATGAAACCTGCCAGCCATGCAGACCACGTCCTTCACAGATCTTGGAACAGTCTGGAGAAGGTGGGGAATAGTCTGACTCTTGCAGGCAGATGACNACCTAAACCTCCCCTGGTGGAGCTTGAGGCCATTCCCTCTCGTCCTGTCCTCTGTCACTTGGGAGAAGAGCCCAGCTCCTCCCTCCTCTCCACAAGCTCCTTTCAGGTAGTTATAGAGAACAATGAGGTCTCCCCTCCTCTTCTCCAGGATAAACACCCCCAGCTCTCTCAGCCGTTCCTCATAAGGCCTGTTCTCCAGCCCCTTTACCACTTGGCTTCATCACTGCTGAGCAAGTGAGATTCCCATATTTTCTCTGCCTTTATGCAGTCCCTTTTGTTTGTGGATACCAGGCAATATAGTCAGGTATTTCATTGGTAGTGGCAAACTGGAAAAGTTCAAATCCCTAACACTATTTTCCAGGGGCTACTGTCCCTTTACACATCTTACACTATGCCCTGTGCTTAACTTCCTACAGACCCGTCTGGGCTCTGCCAGGCTTATGTCACTGTTAGGTGAGCAGGTTGATGAGGCCAGGCTGGATGAGGCTCTGAGCCCCCCGATGCAGTGGGAGGTGTCCCTGCCCATGGCACGGGGTGGAACTGGATGGGCTTTAGGTCCCTTCCAACCCAAACCATCCTGTGATTTGATGATTCTATGATAACTGCCCTGTGATTCCCCCTCATCCAGAAACTCATTCCTTCCTACTGCTGAGTGTATGTGGCATTGTCTGTATTGTGGGGAGGCAGGGTTGAAATTCATCTTCATTAAGTGCTGTGTCAATATTTCTTTCCATTTGTGTCAAATTTAACATCTAATTTCCCATTTCAAGATTGACTTCCAGTTCCTTGACCTGCTTTGGCTGTTCTCATCTTGTGCAACTAATTAGGAGCCTTTAGCTTGTCTGGCATTACAATTAAATACAGCTTTATTCAGCAGTAGCTGCTGGTGCCTGATAGTTAATGAAACAGCCTCTAGGGAGCTGAGTAACTCACTTTTCTGACAACGTGTTCTTCGGCCCTGCCTGTCTCCTCTGACAGCTCAGCTCTCTGGTCAGCTGAGATGTTTGCAATTCCCAGCTCTCTGAGGCGGCTGGAGGCATTTTCCCTTGCGTGCCGGTTGGGGTAGCTGTGCGTTTGCAGATGCACAAGTGTTGGAGGCATCTCCATCGATTATGCAAAATTTCCTTCTCCAGTAGAGTTGGTAGGTGTGAATTCTTTTGTGTTTGTTACATCTCTGAAAAATGATTAACCTCGGCTTTTGGAAGGGTGTTACTGGGTCTGTTTGCTCCACACTGGTGGGCTGACGGGCAGTGCTGCGAGTGATGTTTGAGGTTTCTAAGAGGGCATCCTGTGAGCAGGCCTGGCTGTGGCAGTCATCATGCTTGCCAAAGAGTGGTTCTTCTCCTTGGCAAAGCCTATCCAGTTCCACCCCTGCCATGGGCAGGGACACCTCCCACCAGATCACGTTGCTCCAAGCCCCATCCAATCTGGCCTTGAACCCCTCCAGGGATGGGGCAGCCACCCCTGCTCCAGGCACCTTGGGCCAGAGCCTCCTCAGCCTCACAGGAAGACATTTCTTCCCAAGTTCTTATCTCAATCTCCCCTCTTGCAGCTCAAAACCGTTCTTCCTCCTCCTATCCCTGCACTCCCTGATCAGGAGCCCCTCCCCAGCTTTCCTGGAGCCCCTCTTAGTATTGGAAGCTGCTGTGAGGTCTCCCCAGAGCCTTCTCTTCTCCAGGCTAACATCTCCCTGGAAAAGGAGAGGTTTATGCAATCTCTTTATTTTTTTCATGGATACAGGGGATATGGTTGGACATGTTTGATTCCCCATGGATCGTAAAGCAGCCTGGGCTCTGGTGGAGGTGGCTGCTTTGCAGACATCTGCCCAGAGTCCCATCGTTTGGTTTCATTACAACGCATCCAAGTTCTAATTGGAGGCTCATGTTGTTCTTTACTCAGATTTTCAGTATAGCTCAGTCCTTGACATTTCACGGCTCTATGCAAAGCTGAGGGTCCTTTCCAAACCCCTTCAGCCCAGCGTTTTGCACTAATGAGCAAAGTTGAAGTAGGGTACCAGGAGACGTTGTATTTTTCCAGCCTTGGGAGTTTGCTAGCAGTGGGAGAGATGGGGGATTAGCAGAAGAATTTTCCCATCATTAATTCCAAATTTGGCCTAGAAAATGTTCTGTAATCCTTTCATCTGTTACATAAAAATAAATAAAAAGAAAAAATGGTGTAAATGGCTTCTGGCCCTGGGGATGAGGCAATCTGATCTAGCGCAATAACTTTGGAAGAATGCTTGCAGGAATTGAGTGCTGTTTGTTTTACCCTGATACAGACGGTGTTTGCTCTTTCTGGCATGTTTGATGGAATATTGGACTCTTGGTGGCGGGTGGCAGCTATCGGTGTCTTGCAAAATTGGTAGTTTGGCACTTCTACCACGTCGCTCTCCGTTTGCTGTTTACTGTCAAGGATGGAGTCTTTGGCTTCTCCTTGAAAACCTATGTCAGAGCATAAATATGTTCATAAATGGACAAGCTGCAAAACCAGATCACTCTTTCCTTGATAAAATCATGGGATGGTTTGGATTGGAAGGGACCTCAAAGCCCATGGGCAGGGACACCTCCCACTGGGTCAGGGGCTCCAAGCCCCATCCAACCTGGCCTCGAACTCCTCCAGTGATTCTCTTCTGTGTGTGATTTCCTTCCCTTCAATTCCCTACCTGGCATTGTAGGTTCTGGTTTGCAGAAGTTTTGAACATTGGCACTTAACAGAAATTGATGTGGGCAGTGGTCTGAGTGTGATGAATCATGGAATGGTTTGTGTTGAAAGGGATCAGTAAGGATCATCTAATCCATCCCCCGTGAAGCACTGGAGAATATGGAGTCATTCAGGATGGATCATTCAGGTTTAAGATGGTTGAGTCCAACCGTCAACCTAACACTGCCAAGTCCACCACTAAACCCTGTCCTTGAAATATATTAAAATATGTAAAATACTGTGTGGAAGGAGAGATAAAGCTTAATTTTATGTTGCTTTTTAAAAAGAGGTGCAAACCCTCTTTTACTGGGCTTCCAAAATAGACCTTAACTATTAATTATCTTTTTTTTTTTCTCGGTTGGGGATGGTAGTTCCATCTCTCAAGGAGGCTGTCAAAGTCAAAACAAGCTCATATTTACTGTCAGGAAGGTCTGGGAGAAAGCCCTGACTCTTCCAAACAGAGCTGGAGATGTGTGCAGTCCATAAGGAATGCAGCCTTGTGCTGGATGATGAGGACAAACCAGAATATTTCATATCTGGGAGCTCTGCCTGTGCTGCTTGCTGGAGGAGCCAGGTTGCATTGGGTTGAAAAAATGTGCACAAAATAGTATTATTTATAGCATTTCCTAACATTTTAAGTTCATGACTTTGCTGCTTCAGTGTTTCCAGTGTTTGTTATCTGTAAAATTTCCTGGTATTCTTAAAAAGAAAGCTGTTAGCCCAGGGAAGCCTCTGCAGAACGGATCTGTCTCCAAGCCCGTGTCAGCCGCCGGATGAGAACACCTACAGAGGGACCTCTGCAACCTGGGCTGACAGTGTAATTTTACCAGTGTTGGATGATGTGGAGCAGCAGGAGAGAGGTGTGAGGTGTCTTGCCTATGGGCTTCATGGCCGGTTGCTGACAGCAGAGGTAAGAATAAGGAGCGAGCGTCTTTGTGCTGCCTTTCAGGCTCTGGTGGGATGGGTTTCTAGCAGTCAAACCCTGGTACAGCAAAAGTTTTGATGAGGTGTCAAGTCTACCGTGGCTCTTGTGTCAGTCCTTGTAAAGAGTCCTCTCTTTATGGAGGAGCCTTGTCAGTAGGGGTAAGAATTCGGTGTAATTTTGACTTAAGAATGGTGTGTTGCTGTCTCACAAGACTTTCTTGTAAGAAGTCTATGGAAGCATGGATTCAAGTGAATAATTGTCAGTAAGTGTGGCATTGATTGGATAATTACACTCAGAAATTAGCAATTGGCTTTCCATATTTGGAATAGAAAGATGTCTTGAGCTGAAGGTCTGTCTGGTCTTGAAATGAAGATCTGTCTGCTTCTCTTCAGGTTTTTTTGTGAAAGGTATGGGTGATGAAGTTCCCCATGAGCTTACTCAACTCCAATGGGATGAGGTTTAACAGGGCCAAATGCTGGGTCCTGCACTTGGGGAACAACACATAGGGCAGGAGAAGTCTGGCTGGAAAGCTGCCTGAAGGAGAA
>WAAB01003480.1:379503-408868 GCA_013389865.1 Piaya cayana | reverse complement strand
GGAGGTTGTGGAGAGGAGGGAGCTGGGCTCTTCTCCCAAGTGACAGGGGACAGGACAAGAGGGAATGACCTCAGGCTCCACCAGGGGAGGTTCAGGCTGAACATTAGGAAAACGTTTTTTACAGAAATGGTCATTGGACAGTGGCAGAGGCTGCCCAGGGAGGTGGTTGATTTACCTTCCCTGGAGGGGTTTAATGGACAGGTGGATGAAGTGCTGAGGGACATGGTTTAGTGTTTGATAGGAACGGTTGGACTCAGTGATCTAGTGGGTCTCTTCCAGCCTGGTTGTTCTATGATTCTATGATTCTAAAGCCTGCAGCTACAGTGGGAGTGATGCTAGAACTCCTCCAATGGCCTGTTGAAACTAGAATGGGATTTGGTTGGGCTGCCTGCAGAGGAAGACTCTGCTGTAGTGTTTAATCAGATTAAAGATGCCAATAGGGCATAGAGTCAGCTCTTAAATATGAACAGATAGTGCAGTGTTGTGGAAAAGGCTCTGTACAAGCCAGTGGTGTTTGGAGAGTGTGTGATCCTTCCTTATGCTTGGCACTGTGGAGGGGACAGCGTTTGAGTTGGGCCAGAAGTCTTCAAGATAACTTGTTCCAGTGGGAACGTGAAAGCATAGTTTGAAATGGTGGGTAGTGACCCACCAGGGAGGATGAACCACTGGGGTAGTGGGGTTTAACAAAGGGAATGCTGAGATGGAAATTAAAGGGTCTGGAAAAAATGAAACCAGCTGGTTTGAGAGGGGAGGGATGGGAGTTTCGGTAATGGGACTGAGTTGAGGTCAAAAGCAGCAGGAAAGTCCTTCCAGTTGCAGTGAGGTGGCCTGTGCCGGGAGGCTGGGCAGGCCCTGTCATGGATGTCCTTAAGAATGTGTGTTGTTCCTGACACTTTGAGCTGAATTAGAGCAGGAGGTGGAGTAGCCAATGCTTTATTCTCTGTTGTGCCCCTCTTCAGCTCTTTCTTACCTATCTTATACAACTTGGATTCCTTCAGACTTCTCATTCCACTGCTTTTATCGAGTTGTTCTTTAATCTCCCCTTCTGACTGTCTAATCCTCGCTTTTGAAGTCATCCATCAGCATTCCAGCATTCTTGCTCAACTCTTTCCCCTTCTGGGACCTTTTCCACTTCCCTCTAAGTTCCTTTTTCCTTGATGTGAGAGCGTTGGGGTGCTGCAGCTCCTGAGGCCACTGCACAGCCTCAACATGGAGAAACCAGCATTGTTCTGAAATGGCTGAGATATTTTGGCTGAAACTTTAATATTTATCCTTTTTGAAATTCACCTGGAAGCAGACATCCAGAACGGGAATCTTGAGCCTGAGCGGTTAAAGCTTTTCATCATTTTAAGCAACCGAAAATAGGGCCTTCTCCTGGGAGAGGCAACAAACGGTCTCAGTAGCGGGCCGTGCTCCAAGCCTGTGTGCTTTTGTTACACTCTGTGTACACATAATCCTGGGAGATGATGCTTTCTTGTTTAGTATTTTTTACAGCTTGAAGCAGCGCTTCCAGAAACAGATAAACCAGCGCAGCGCAGCCTGGATGAGGATGAAAGCATCGCCCTTCTGAAGCGGGCCCAGGCTCCTGCATCCTCACACACACACACACTCTCACACTCACACACACACACACACAATGCCTCTCCCTGGCCCCTTGGCACGGTCAGCGTTTTTCCTTCAATAGTTCAAGCTGTAAAATAACTGCTCACCATTTGTCTTCTCAATTATGTGGATTTTTCCACAGTTAGTCAGGCCCTACCTCACCCACACCGCGGTGGGGAGGGGGAGCTGTCTGCCTTCAGCTGTCTTCACCGCGATCACAAACACTGGAGGAATTACCTCGGAGGAAAATGAAGTTCTGACTGGTTTTGAGCGTTTCAGGATTTCTCGATAAGAATTATGATCCTAAACATCTTGTTTGTCGAGTCTCTTCTGTAGTTTTCTAGCAGGACTCGCAGAATGCTCCGGTAGGGATATAAGCCTCAAAAGAGAGTTTGTTCCCATCTGCTCTTCAGCCATTTGATTTAAACTGTTTAAAAAGAAAACAAAACCGAGCTGGAATTGTAGATATTTCAACACTCTGATGATTTTTTTCTGTGTTAATTTAGCTTTTCCCCCCTGTTCAAAAATCTCAAATTATTTGAGACCATAGCAAGGGGTTTTATTTTCCCAGGTCACTTCCCTGCTTGCTCAGGGCGGCTGTCGTGCATCGTAAAGAAGCAGGAAGGCACAGACCCAGTCTGTTCTCCTTTCCAGCCCCTGGGTAAATCGTATACCTGCCTGGGAGCAGCTGGAATGAAATACCCTGACCTCACGGCCTCTGCTTGCGGGACATAAATTGTCCCATGCAGAACAGCCTTTGCTGTTCTTTGTGATCTAGGAAACTGCAACCAGTGTGTTTCTTTATAGGTTGGTTTATTTTACCCTTGTAGATAATCCCAGGGAATGATATCTGGTTCGTTCTCCTCAAGTACCATCGCTCGCTTTCTGGCTGAATTAGGGATGGTTTTAATTGTGTGTTAGAGCCAGGGTCTCAAATGCTTTCTCTCTGGCTCCCCAACGGTGTTTGGTGGGGACGTGGCTTCCTCAGTGTTTTCAAATATTGCTGTCTCTGGGCAATATTTTACTCACAAATTGTTAAGCACCACTTAGACTAAAAATAATGTTTTATTTTTAAATACTTGCTATTTGTGGCAGTGAAGTGCAGCTTGGGAGTTTATACTTTAAAGGGCTCTGCCTTCAGTGCTTCTTCTGTCCTCTCAGCTTTTCAGAGGAACTTTTGAGGATTCCGGAGGATTTGAGGGTTGTGGTTTTCTGTCCTATCTGGGGTGAACCTGTTTTTAGGTGTCCATGCCTATGGCAGGGAGATTGGAACTGGATGATCTTTAAGGTCCCTTCCAACCTAAAGCGTTTCATGGTTCTTTGATTTCTGGAAAAGTAGGTGACTGCTGTGTTCCGCATTGCTGAATAACTCACTCACCCCAGCATTGCTGGAAAGGAGGTGATATGCAGGCTTAAAAGAAAGTCACGCTTGGTAGGAACCAGGTGCTCCTGTGTCACGGTGATTTTGGTGAGGAAGCTGCTGGATGCTGAATAGGATTTAATAGATTTCCCAGAAAACTTGTAGGGTTGAAACGTGACTGGTTACAACACAGAAGAGAATAAAACCCCATGTTTATGGGCATGTTATTCTCAGGAGGTATTGCTGGAATCTGAAGAGTGCTTTGAACTGGAATTTATTCACCACCGCACGGGTTGATGAGTGCAATCTCATGGATTCTCCTGGATTTCCCATTTCCTCTGAGAGTGTTTCCAACTTATTTCTCCTTCTGGCTTTGCGTGGAGAAACTGTACTCACTGTTGCTCTCCCCCTTCCCCTTCACATCTAGTTTAAAGCCCTATCTACAAGCCCTACAAGCTCCTGGGCAAAGACCCTCCTCACCCTCTGAGAAAGGTGGCTCCCATCAGAAGTCTGTAGCCCTGGTGCCATGTAGGCCATCCCATTATCAAAAAACCCAAAGTTATTGCAGTGACCTTGCTTCTTCTGTGTTCCAGCTTGTTCTTTTAGTGCCTTGTAGACAGTGTGAAAAGGAACTTGGTACAGAGGTCTGGAGCTGAGGTGAGGCAGTAGAGCAGAATATGCTGTCAGTTATCAGAGCACAGATTTGGAGTAGGAGAGGAGCTGAGCTCAGGTCAACCTTTCCTGTAGCCTTCAGGTAGAAGTGGTGTAGAGTGATGTAGATGTAGAGTGAAATGTTGGAAGCATGTGCAGTGCCAGCTGAGAGCCTGGATGGATGTGGTGAGGATGCTGATGCCATCAGTCCTGTCTATATGGGTGCTGAGGCTGCTCCAGCCTCTCTCTTACTGGGCAGTCCTGAAACACAGATCTATTTGTGGCATCTGTGTCGAAAACTGATGGACCCTGGTGCATTTTGTGGAATCATAGAACAACCAGGTTGGGAGAGACCCACCGAATCATTGAGTCCAACCATTCTGACCAATCTCTAAACCATGTCCCTCAGCACCTCANCCCCTTCACCAGCTTCGCTGCTCTTCTCTGGACTCACTCCAGAGCCTCAACATCCTTCTTGTGGTCAGGGGTCCAGAACTGAACACAGGATTTGAGGAGCAGCCTCACCAGGGCTAAGTCCAGAGGGAGAAGAACCTCCCTGGACCTACTGGCCATGCTGTTTCTGATACAAGCCAAGATGCAGTTGCCAGTCAGTACCAGTTCTTTCTTGTTCTGTTCTGCTGTTGCTCAGAGAAATTGTGACTACCCCATCCCTGGAGGTGTTCATGGCCAGGTTGGATGGGGCTTGGAGCAGCCTGATCTGGTGGGAGGTGTTCCTGCCCATGACAGGGGGTTGGAACAGGATGGACTTTGAAGTCCTTTGCTACCCAAACCATTCCATGATTATGCATGTAGTGTGAACAACACTCTGCTGTGCTACCTGACTGCAGTCCTCGTTATTGCCCCGCTGGGCTCTGGATGTGGACGTGATCTGATCGTTGCCCCAGTGAACTGCTGTTGTTACACATCAAGAGCTGGAATGGTCTCGCAGCGTGACAGTGGGACAGGTCTTGGACATGAGAGCTGACGACGATTCCTCTGCACTCCCAACAAAGTTTTGTAAGAAGGGACTAAATCACATGCTTGATAAGGGAGGCCGTGCTGTGAGCTGGCTGGCGTCAGAGCGCTGGGCACTATCAGATGTGTCTTTTGACTGTGTGGATCGCATTGTTCTGAGATCACTCCAGTGGTGTTTGATCTCAAAATTTTGTTGGAAATTTTGTTATAGAACCAAGTTTTGCTGAAAAATTCTGGTTTGAGTCCAGTGTCTTTAGTCTGAAACATCTGAGCCTGGTGGCCTTTTTCCAAGCTCAGGGTAGGAATTCAGGGGATGCCTTCTGTGTATAAAAAAGCGATGAATTTGGCCCTGGGATAGTGAGGCTATGGTGTTGCCAGCTCGGAGGCAAAGATGTCTGAAGATCGAGCTGGGGACTGGAGACTCCAGGGTTCCCCATGGCTGCTCGGCTGAACCTGCTGCATGCAATCCAGAAATGCTGAAAGGAATATTGGTTTCAAATACAGCCTGCCATGTCCTGGGCTGCATCCACAGCAATGGGCCCAGCAGCGGGAGGGAGGGATTCTGCCCTTCTGCTCTGCAGTGCCTGCTGGTGCTGGGGCATTCATCAGGAACGAGTCATAGAACCACTGAATCATTAAGATTAGAAAAGAGCTCTAAGCTCATCCAGTCCAACAATGAGCTCAACCCCACCATGTCTGCTAAACCATATCCTCAAGTGCCATGGGTATGTTTTTTGAACCCCTCCAAGGATGGGGACTACCCCCCCTGCCCTGGGCAACCTCTGCCAGGGCTTCGCCACTCTGTCTGTAAAGGGACTTCTCCTAATATGCAATCTAAGTCTCCCCTGGCACAACTTGAGGCCATTTCATCTCATTCTGTCACTTCTTACTTGGAAGAAGAGACCAACACCTGCCTTGCTACAGCCTCCTTTCAGGCAGTTGTAGAGAGAAGGAGCTGTGAGCTGGGACAGCATCACAAGGAGGGATGATTCCAGGCCGAGGGAGCTGGGATGGTGCCCTGGGCAAACTTGGGGACTGGGTTGGCACCTCTTAGTTTTTCCATTCCTTGCCTCTGGAAGTCCCGCATCCCAACTGAACGTCTTGCTGACGCAGCTTTGCTTGCAGTTAGGAAGTAGCTCTGCTACCTGCTGATATTTTGGGATATCAACATTTTCCGTATCCCTGTGTTGTCCCGTTGCTATATAACAGGGTGTGGGTATCACATCACTGTAATTGGGTTTGCAACCAATGTTTGTAGATAACATGAGGTTCTGCCAAAGAAAATTAGCAGTGTGAATTGAATTCTGAGGTGGCCTTCTGAAACATGATGTTTTAAATGAATAGCAAATCAGATAAGCTGGGAGGAAAGCTTCCTTCTGGTCAAGCTTAGAACACAGACTATTTTTTGTAATGGAAAGTTAGTGTTGTTCAGCCAGGAGAAGAGAAGGCTGTGGGGAGACCTTAGAGCAGCTTCCAGTCCTGAAAGGGGCTCTAAGAAAGCTGGGGAGGGGCTCTTGATGAGAGAGTGCAGGGATAGGACAAGGGGGAACAGCTTTAAGCTAAATTAGAGAGGGAGCCGCAGCGCTGGTTAACCTGTTGTGACTTCACTTTTTACAGAAAAACTCTTATTTGATGCGTTGTTACAGCAGTAACTACAATAGTTTTGCTTATGGGTAATATGGGTGTTGTGTTTTCAATGAAAGGAAATTGAGTTCCATAGTTGGAGACCAGAGGGCTTTTGTAAGGGTAGGTCTGGAAGTTTGGATGTAAAATCAGGGTGTTTTTCCTGTTTGTTACCAGGCTTCGTCCCCAGCGTTTGTGCTCACTCTTAAAAGCTGACTGTTTAGTAGCATTGAGGGTGGAGGAGGAGGCCAAACACCAGTGTTAGAGGTTCTTCACATCTGGCTGTTGTCCTGACTGAGAGTGACTTTTACTAAATGACTTGTAGTAACCTCTTGTTCTTCCTGAGTTCATTGTCATTCCGGAGCCTTGTCTAATCCTTCCTCTTCTGATCCCTTGTCCGGTTGCTGAAACTTGTTTCCAAAGTTTTCTTGTGCTCACCAGAAATGGAGGCAAGAGATTTAACCTGGTCATTGGTTTTCTATCCCGAGGGCTGCCCTGCTTCCTGGCAGAGCAGGCTGGGTGATTGTAGGGTCTTTCCTTGGCATCGTGTGTTGGTATCAGAGCCTGCTGATGTGTGGACGAGGCAGAACCGAGGTGGTGTGGGTGGCTGGGAGGTGCAGGGTAACATGTGTTAGGAGAAGTGGTCTGATGCTGCCTGTTCAATCTTGGCACGTGGCAAGGAGAAGCCTTCTGGGACTTGTTGAACAACCTTCGGGGCTTGCTGTGCCTCTCGGGCGCTCCTGGCAGAAAACAAGCTCATCCCTCACAATGGAGTCATGTGTGATGGGGCACAGAGGCTGACACATCTGAGTTGAGGACCGGTTCCACATTCCCTTAAACCCTGAAACAGCTTTTCCCTTCCAGGCAAGGTGCCAGAGAAAGGGATCCAGTGTATTTAGTCGTCTTTTACACTGACCTGTGTTAGTGCTCAGGACAGAATACCTTGTGATCTGTCTCCCCACACTGCAGTGAGATGTCGAGGAATGTTCCTGTTTTGCTTCCTAGCATAAGGGAACTCTCTGAAATGGGAATAACCCGCAAAGCTGCTGCGTGCTTCCTAACTGGCTCTGAATTGAACTGGAATTCATGTTGGAAGAGAATGGCGAGGGAGGTTTTGTTAAGTGGTGGAAGGCTGCACCCCTCAGAAGCAAGCACAGATCAGAAACATGGGAATCAGGGCTGATTGAAATGAAGTCTTATTTTTTTATTGTAAGCGTAAGACAAATTCCTCATTGCTTTCTGTTGCTTGTCAATGAGAGCAGAGCCCAGTGCCCACCTCACCATAACCCCCTTTCCAGGAGCTGCGGAGAGCGATGAGGTCTCCCCTCAGCCTCCTCTTCTCCAGGCCAAACAGCCCCAGGTCCCTCAGCCGCTCCCATTACCCCTGGACTCCAGCCCCTTCCCCAGCTCTGTTCCCCTTCTCTGGACGTGCTCCAGCCCCTCAATGTCTTTATTGGAGTGAGGGGCCCAAAACCGAACCCATTTGTTCTACTTCACACTATTTCACATTGCTAATAGCCTGAGTGAGATCACTTAGGATGTGGGGAGAGTTTTTCCAATTTAATATGTTTTACAGGTGGTTATGATTATTTTTTATTATAAAAAACTTTTATGTATTTGATATGAAAGGGAATTGAAGGAGGATCAGTGTTCCTAACTACACAGGGGAAATGCAGGTCGTACCTGGCCATACCTGTCAGACCACTACTGGAATCATCCCGCTGTAAAGGGAAATAAAGTTTCATGCACAAAGTGCCCAGGACGTGTTTTCTGAGTCTTGGTGAACATTTGCTAACATCATCTACTTAATTCAGAGGACCTTAATTAGATATGAGATAGTAAGTATTTGCTGGCTGTTGGATTGAAGATGCTCGACTGGTCTGCAGGACTCGGGGACTCTTGATCTATTTGAGCATGTCATAGAATCATAGAATAGTTTGGGTTGGAAGGGACCTTAAAGATCACCTAGTTCCAACCCCTCTGCCATGGTCAGTGACATGTCCCACTAGATCAGGCTGCTTGAGGCCCCATCCAACCTGTTCTTGAACACCTCCAGGGATGGGGCAGCCACAGCTTCCCTGGGCAACCGGTGCCAGTGCCTCCCCACCCTCATAGTGAAGAAATTCTTCCTTATGTCTAGTCTAAGACAGGAGACCTTGTTGGAATGAAGACAGAGGGGAGTGTGTGGACCTCAGGAGCTTTGTGTTCTGGCTTCTCGTCCAACTCATTAACGTTGTCCACGCTGTTAAATTTTGACAGCTGAGCAGTTTATCCTCTGAAGTTGGTAGGAAGATTAAGAAAACCACTCTCATTTCAGAGTTGCTGGGAGGCTTTTTAAGGAATATGTTTTAAATGAGTTTCCCAATACAGTGTTTAAAGAAAATTGAAGGGGAAAACCAGTCTTAACAGGGATTAAACAAAGGGGGAGGGGGGTTATTAAAAGCAGCTGATGTTGTCTGCCTTAAAGACACCAAATGTACTAACGTCACCAAAACACAAACGCAGCAGAAAGCCCTTTAGTTGCGGGCAACAAACATTTCATAAAGCCACTGGCACTGTCAACTTCAGCAAGAGGTTTGGTTTGTGGAGGGGAGAACTTGCCAATAGTTGTTGCTAACGGTTATTATATGGAAATGAGCTCCAGGCACTGCAGAGCTCTGGTCCTGTCCGGCTGTCCTTGATAGCTCCACGGAAGCGCCCATCAACCCCTCTGGGTGTTCTGGATCAAAGCGGTGGTGGAAAACACAGAAACTTCCAATGTTGGCTTTGCTCAGGAGATGCTCAGGTAGTTAGAATCATGGAATGGTTTGAGTTGGAGGGGACCTCAAAGCCAGTTCCACTCCCCTTGCCATGGGCAGGGACACCTCCCACTGGATTGGGGCCTCCAAGCCCCATCCAACTTGGCCTTGAACACTTCCAGGGATGGGGCAGCCACCACTCCTCTGGGCAACCAGTTCTAATGCCTCCCCATCCTCGTTGTGAAGAATTTCCTCCTTATGTCTAGTCTAAATATTCCTCTCTCTGATTTAAAGCCATTCTCCCTACTCCTGGCACTACGTACCTTTGGAAAAAGTCCCTCCCCAGCTTCCTCTGTTGCTGGCAGTGGCTGAAATGCATTGATGTTATTTCCAAGGTGCTTTTCAAGGATGGGCTCAGCACGTGGTTGCATGTTGGACGATCCTACAGTCCCGTGCCTGCCGCTTCTCCTGCCCAAAGCAGAAGACTTCATTAGCTGCTAAAACCAATGGCCTAAAGCTGTCATGAGTGCCGTAGGGGTCACTAGTGCATCAGCCTGCTTTCTTGTTTAATCCTGCAGAAGGGTAGGTGCTCTTGTTCTTGTACTCCCAAGCTAAAATCCTTGTTCAAAGCCAGAGGAATGAGGTGGGAGTCAGGCTGACGATTGCTGCGAGTGTGCGGTAACTCCTGTATGGTGAAGGGGGTTCCAGAGGGGTGAACGAATCCAGTACTTGCTGATGCTGTTCACATGCAGTCTGCTTTTTTGATCTGTTTTAAGGATTAGGAGACTCCCTTCTTCTGGAAAAAAAAGGTGGAGGAGTGAGGGAAGAGAAATCCAACAATTTAATACATTTCTGTGTTGCTGTGTGTCTTTCCCCACATCCTAAACATGAAAAATATCAGAGAGTTTCCTTTTGGCCCTAAGGGAAGAAAAAAAAGAGCCTCCAGCTGGAATTCATGAGATGTCATTGAACAAACAAGCAGTGTCAGGGGTTTGTGGCGATCTCGCTGGAGCAGAAGTGGTGTGCTGAGGGCGAACAGCCGCTTCATGCACACTTAAGCTGTCCTGAACTGCTACCCTCCCCAATAATTCTTCGTCTTCTCCATGTGGGAGAGAAGCACAGAATAAACCACTTAAAGAGCAGAGGTAAAAATCGGAAGGTATATTTTATCCCTCATAAAAAGAAGGCATCACCTTCTTCCTGCTTTGAATGTTGCCCAAAGTAATGCATTTATGTCATTTCTGAGGTGTTTTTTAAGCACGAGCTAAGCAAGTGGCTGCAGGTTGGATGATCCTGCAGGGCTGTGCCCGGCAGGGATGCTGTTCCAGAGGAATGTGTTGTTCCCCTGCTAGACTTCTCTTTAAAACGATTGCCCAACTGTTTAAAAACAAATCTGTAGGGGAGGAGGAGATGAAAATTCCTTCCCGCCCACATTGCTGTGTGGCTGAGGAGCCTCAGCAGGTTGAGAAAATCCTAGTACTTGGCCATCAAGAGTCTGTCTCTTCCAGTCTTATCCTGGGTCTCCATCCCAGCGATGGGAAGCACCCAGTGCACTTCAGGTAGAATCATAGAATCATAGAACAACCAGGTTGGAAGAGACCCACCGGATCATCGAGTCCAACCATTCCTATCAAACACTAAACCATGTCCCTCAGCACCTCGTCCATCCACCCTTTAAAGACCTCCAGGGAAAATGACTCAATGACCTCCCTGGGCAGCTTCTGCCAGTGCCCAATGACCCTTTCTGGGAAAATTTTTTTCCTAATGTCCAGCCTGAACCTCCCCAGGCAGAGCTGGTCATTCCCTCTCGTCCTGTCCCTTGGGAGAAGAGCCCAGCTCCCTCCTCTCCACAACCTCCTTTCAGGGAGTTGCAGAGAGCAATGAGGTCTCCCCTCAGCCTCCTCTTCTCCAGGATAAACACCCCCAACTCTCTCAGCCGTAAGGCCTGTTCTCCAGCCCCTTCACCAGCTTCGTTGCTCTTCTCTGGACTCGCTCCAGAGCCTCAACATCCTTCTTGTGGTGAGGGGCCCAGGTAGGTTTTGCAAGGCTCTGGGTCAAGCTTTGCCATGGCTGTAACGCTCAGATCTCTCTCCAGCACTGTGGTTCAGCTCCCCTAGAAGCAAGACTCGGCTCTCTTGATGCTCTTGCTCCTGAAAATGCCCCTGAGCGTTGCATTTCTCCCTTAAGTTCTCTTTACGGTTGTCACCTGTGAATTCCTATCTGATGACAAAAAGCAAGCAAGTAGATGAGGGAAGGACTAATGCTCTGCATCCATAGCTTCTCATTTGAACCCCTCTCAGCTCAGTGTGACTCTGCTGGTGAGGAACAGGAGTTGTTGACCAAGAGTTGCACAGTCGTTCCTGCCCCTTTCAGCAGGGACACTGAGCACCAGGTGGTTGTGCCTGCATTTCCTTCAAGCAGACATCCCCAAACTGTTTCTGTGCTTGGCTCAGCCCTCTCGTGCTGAGGTTACCAAGGACAGTGTTTGACCCCTGTTTTGCTCCACTTGATGTGCTCACGGCCCTGTTTCTCTTCAGTTTATCTGGTTTGTTTTACTTATCTCCCTGTGTGTACTTCCTTTTCTCAGTAATCGAGAGGGAAGTTGGTATCTTAATTTTCACTGGGAATGAGTTTCCCTTTTGGCATGTGTGTGGCTGGTGGCAATAAACTATGAGTATGTGATCATGAAAGCTGGGGAGAGGCTCTTGACCAGGGAGTGCAGCGATAGGATGAGGGGAATGGTTTTCAGCTGAAAGAGGGGAGATTGAGATGAGATCTTAGGAAGAAATATTTTGCTGTGAGGGTAAGAAGGCCCAGGCTGCCCAGAGCAGTGGTGGCTGCCCCATCCCTGGAGGGGTTCAAGGCCAGGTTGGATGGGGCTTGGAGCCCCTGACGCAGTGGGAGGTGTCCCTGCCCATGGCAGGGGTGGAACTGGATGGGCTTTGAATTCCGTTCCAACTCATTCCAGAGTTCTGTGATTCTATGGTCTCCAAATTCAGAGACCAAGAGAGAAATGTCCAGTGTGAGTTTCTGTGTCAGGTAACCACAACCCTTCTTAGCAAATAGCTCTGGCCCTTCCTTGGCTTTGCTGTTTTCAAGTTGTTGAATTCCACGCAGGAATAATACAGGCACGGCTCTGCCATCTCCGCAGCGGAGGCGTGAGTCGCCTGTGCAGTCTGCACACTGAGCATCCAGGAATGCCCTGGTATGGCAGCACGCGTGGTACCAGCATCCAGCAGTCTTCAGGTCAGGCAGCTTCTCCTAGGGCTGAAGAGCCCTGGATGGTCTGGAAGAGTTGTCGAGGTGAATTCTTTCCCTAGTCCTCTCCGTATGCACAGGAAAGGGAGTCTGTGTGTGCTGAGCAGGCGGTAACCTGGAAGAGAGGCCAGCGGATCACGGCGCGCTGCATTCCTCCAGCTACTCCCTGTGGGCGCTGAGCGAGATGATGGATATCTCAGCATCTTTTGTTCTTTGTTTTCCTTCTCACACTGGAGGAGTTTAAATCACAGGAGGAGAGGGCTGACACTTCTACAGTTACACAAACAAGTGCTGCATCGGCTGAAGCTGAGCGCATGTTTTTGGGAGAGGTGAGCAGAGACCTCAAATGCCGCTTTTTGGGAAAGGTCTTTCTCCGAGTCACAGCTGTGACACGGGTGTTAGGTTTGTAGGTATTGCAAAAACTGGGATGTTCTTGTGGAACCTGGGATGCTTTCCAGTAACAGCGTGTGCCTAACAAGGAGCTTATCGCTGCGGAGGGTTTGGGCCTAGATCCCAGAGAAAATATACTGGGTGTTGTCAGACGCTTTACTAAAAGAAAATAGAAGATGTTGACTTACCTTTTAACTTCTGCTGGTTCCTTCTCTTAAAATAATAATTCACAGGGAAATATTAATTTGTTCCAGCTTCCATGGAGCAACCCTGTCCCCCAAACCTTAGCAAGGGAAAATACGACTGCGTAGGTGCAGCTTCACCAAAGCAGGAGGTATTGACTTGCACATTAATTTGTGGTTATCAGCTGTGGCACCTGGATTTAGAGAAACCCAAGCTGTAGTGGTGAAGGTACTCTCTTCTATACACTTAGGGACTAGTCTCTTTGTGGTGCCGTTGTGCTCTGGTCTCATCTTTGAAACGTGGGACTTTCTCCTTGGCTTTCTCCTTGGGACTTTCTCCTTGGCTTCCCAAGCACTCTCTCTGTGTCTTTGGGCAGGGCACTCTACCTTTATCTTTGTTTCTTGACCCCCAATTAAAAGTGTTTCCCCCGTAATGGTGCTTGTGAACCTCAATGCTTCTCTGAAGGCTCTGTGGAGGTGGTTTTCTAAAATCCTGTGGGATTCTTTAGGACGCTGTGAGATACCTCTTGCCTGATCCTTCTTTTGTATCTGAAGAAGGTCAGTGGAGTTGGGGAAGAACCTGGAGAACAAGAGGAGCAGGTGAGGGACCTGGGGCTGTTCAGTCTGGAGAAGAGGAGGCTGAGGGGAGACCTCATCACTCTCTGCAGCTCCCTGGAAAGAGGTTGTAGTGAGTTGGATGCTGGGCTCTCCTCCCAAGTAGCAAGGGATAGGACAAGAAGAAATGATCTTCAAGTTGCACCAGGGGAGGTTTAGATTGGATATTAGGGAGAATGTCTTCACTGAAAGGGTGGTGAACCACTGGCAGAGGCCGCCTGGAGCAGTAGTGGATGGAGTCACCTTCCCTGGAAGGTTTCTAAGAACATGTAGATGTGGCACTGGGGACATGGTTTATTTGGCACGGTGGGGTTGTGCTGATGGCTGGACTGAGTGAGCTTAGAGGGCTTTTACAACCTCAGCGATTCCATGAATCTATGATCCTTTGTATTTTGTTCAGTGTGGTTCAGATCATCACCTGGTGATTATAGAGTTCCTCAGATGTGGTTTTAAGGATGAAGCTCTGAGTTATCTTTCACCCAGTGAGCTGCAGTGGTTGACTGACTGTGTCCTGAACTTGTCCTGGATCCACTAATGGCTGGTTTGGTGGGGAGCAGGTAACAAGTGTTCTTCAGGCTCCCACAGCAGCTAGAGTCCCTCCTCTTGGATAGAGCTTTGTGAAAGAAATTTCTCATCATCTTCAGGTTCTTGCTCTGGAAGAATTAATTTGAGAAGGAACAGCCCCAGGGAAGAAGGGAAAGGGGTGGANGAGGTGCTGAGGGACATGGTTTAGTGTTTGACAGGAATGGTTGGACTTGATGATCCGGTGGGTCTCTTCCAACCTGGTTGTTCTATGATTCTATGAAATGGGAGAGCACAGAGACAGGCTCTGTGCTGGGTTTGGGCAGCCTGGCCAGATGTGGATGGATGGATGGATGGATGGATGGATGGGCATGATGGTTTACTCTCTTTCAGTGTGTTGGCAGTAAAATATTGGGGAGGAAGAGCAACTCTTGAAGCTGAAGAAGAACACTGGGTCAAGAAAAAATGGGAATAAATTGACCATGAGTAGTATAGACCAGAAAATTACTTCTTCCTACCCCCCCATCCCCCAGCTGAGAGATAGGAAATTCCAGATTAGCTTCCAGAAGAAGAAATGGTCAATAATTTATCTGTTTTTAAGATGTTGCTTAGTTTACTGAAGGGTGTGTGAGTTGATAGGAAAGGAACCAGCCTGGAGCTGTGAATTTCTCTGGGGTTTCTGTCTGAGAACGTGTGCTGCCACTTCAAAGGAAGAAAAAAAGCAAAATCATGTTTTAAACTTAAAAAATAATTGTATAATACAATAATAATGGAAAAAACCAGCTATGCTTTGTGTCTATAGAGTGGCAAACCCAAGTATCAATAATTTTAATTGATTGCTTCTATCAAAAGATGTATCTGGTTTATAAAGGCAACTGATAGTGTAATGCAGAGAGACCCAGCCAGGGGGAAATACTACAGCCCTTGAGGAAATCCATGCAGCCTCGTCACAAACACTATGGGTGGAAGGAGTTGCCCATTAAGAATTATTAACCTACGTGAGCACGTGTTCTGCCGCTGATTTTTTCCTGCTGCTGAATTAATGTTGATGTTGAAAATATCAACAGTTCCCTGAATGCAATGTTTGCTTTGCCTTGTCCCACACATGAACAGATCTGATTGCTGGATTTAAATGTCATACCCCAAAAATTCCCTGAAAGGGTGATTCCCTGGTAGGCCGTGAGCAGCTCTAATTATCTATGAAAACTAATGAATCATGTCATTGGGATATGGTTCCTTGCAGCTGGCTCCAATTAATACGTCCATCAGTTCTGTGTGAGGAACAGTGTTGGAGTCACAGCACCTCATTGCTGCCAGAGCACTGTTCGTCAACTGAGTCAGGAGGAATTCTCCGTCACTTTTGGGTTGGATTGCATATTTTTGATTTTATTGGGTATTTTTGGTTGTATTTTGTATTTTTGGTTGTATTTTTGGAAGAGGAAAAGCAGTGAGAACATGGGTTGAAAAGCTGATGGAGTTTGGTTTGACTGCATCCCTTCCTCATTTCCCCAAGCAGAGAATTCTTTATAGAAACAAGGTTTGGTGAGGATTTAAAGCTTTTCCATGCTGATTTTGTCTGTTGGTGTTCTTAGCTGGGATCAGGCTGTTTGTGTGGAAGCAGCTGTTCTGTATGAGTCAGGTCCTGGTCTGCTCGGGGTGGTTGTGCTACCTGTGGGGGGCGTAAAGCCCTTCTTCCACTGTCCAGTTAAGCGGTGGAAGATGTTGAGTCTTTAAAGAAGAGCTCCCATGGCCTGTAAACAGCTGAGTGAAGAGAGTTAAGTGAATATTAAAGGAACCTTACAAAAGCCTTAAGAGGAGGGGCTTTCTCTTGCTCAGGTTTTACTGACTTGGCATCCAAGTGGCCCTACAGCGGCAGGTCATGGAATTATGAAATGGTTTGGGTTGGAAGGGATCTCAAAGCCCATCCAGTTCCACCTCCTGCCATGGGCAGGGACACCTCCCACTGGAGCACGGCCTCCAAGCCCCATCCAACCTGGCCTGGAACGTCTCCAGAGATGCGGCAGCCACCCCTGCTCTGGGCAACCTGGGCCAGGGCCTCCCCACCCTCACAAGAAAATATTTCTCCCTAGGATCTCATCTCAATCTCCCTTCTTTCAGCTGAAAAGCCTTCCCTTCATCCTATCCCTGCACTCTCTTATCCAGAGCCCCTCCCCAGCTTTCCTGGAGCCCCTTTCAGTACTGGGAGGCTTCTCTAATGTCTCCCCTCAGCTCCAGGCCTTGGATCATCTCTGTGGCCTCCTCTGGACTCACTCCAACAGCTCCGTGTCCTTCCTGTGCTGGGTCCTGCTTGCCTCTTCAAGAAACCAAAGTGCTGTGTAATTATTTTCACGTTAATTATTTTATCTGACAGTAAGTGAAGTTTTCCCAGGATGGGATAATGTAACAAACCAAGGCAAACCTTGGTATGTGACAGAAACATCTGTAAGTTGGTCTCTGGGTTTTCTTGGGTGCTGCTGGTACCACAAAACAAGGGTGCAGACCCCTTGGGTGGTGTCGCCTTCTGTGATGGAAACTTCTCTCATTTAACTGTGTAGCTGGGAGCTGCCGAAAACTGTGACAATACATTCCGCAGGTGGCATGCTGCGTTGTAGAAGAATGAACTTCATGTGAAGGTACCTAGAAGTTCAGATTTCTAGGCTGCAGGCTAATGTGGGCAAAGACCGCAGCTGCAAGACATCTTTTCCTGCAACGTGGTGCATGATCAGCATCAAGAGGTTTCCTCAGGGTGTGGAAAGCCATGCAAAGGTGTCTTGGTTGAAGAGCTGGGCAGAAGGAGGGAGGTGTATGTGCCTCACTCTCCTGNTGGGAATGGTTGGACTCGATGATCCGGTGGGTCTCTTCCAACCTGGTTGTTCTATGATTCTGTGACCTGCAGAGAGGGGACAGCAGCCGTTGTGTGTGAGCCTTTGCCTGCTGACTAGAGCCCAGCGAGGGTGTTTGTTGTTGCAGGGAGTCTGGCTTGTTTGAAGTGGTTTCCCCTGCTAGAGAAGAACTTGACGGTTCCTTGTACAAATTGCTCTCCTGCTGGGAATGGAGTCGTTCCACCTCGGGCTCATAATAACATTGGCTCTTTCCCGCATTGTCGGACTGCTAGGGACACATTGATCTGATGTCCTGTGAGGAGAGGCTTGGTTATCATGAGGATTAAGAGGGAAACCGAGCAGATTGCAGGGTATTAACAACTTGTTCGCATTCCTGGAGCAGCAGGAAGGGAAAATAAGTCAGGCTGCTGTGATTTCAGGAGGATGTTTGCTTTGTGATCCTGGTGCTGCTGGAGAGACGCGGTCCACAGCAAATCACAGAATTGTATTTCCTAAGTTAGAAAAGTTCTTTGAGATCAACAAGTCCAACTAAACCTGTCTGCTACTAAACCAGAACCCTAAACAAAACGAAGCGTGGGGCTGTGGAGCGGCATTTCAGGTATCAGGCATCTCTTGGTTTCTGAACACCTGTAATAGCAATTAGCAGCAATTAACCAGGAGTCACCAGGCTGGGTGAAAGCAGGGAAGGAAATGAAGTGAATGTAGTGATGGAGCACAGGGTGAATGTGTTTGGGTTGTCCTCGCCTCTAATGTGAGGATCGGTGTACAAACCCCCGGAGTTAATTTTCAGTCTGTCTTGCTGATCAAAGCCAGGCAGGACGGGGTTTTCCTGTGGACTGAGTGGGACTTCCTATAAAAGGCCTGCATAATGTTTGTTTATGAAAGCGGAATCCTTACAGAATTACAAAGAGCAGGAGTTTACCAAGGAGCAGCAATCCCTGCTTTTCCCAGTGAGAGTGTGTTCGCAGATACACGCACAGCGCGACCTCAAAAATCACCTCAGTCACTGTGCACAGAAAGCGAAACGGTTTGTTGTGCCACCTGTGCTGCACTGTGTTCTCGTAGCTACTTTAATAGCTAATTAATCTTGATTTGCTTGGATTTAAGAGGGTTTTTTTCTCTTCTGGCACATGTGTGCAACCTATTATATCATAAATCCCCCACATTTCAGCAAATGTCATGCTGATTGTTCCCTCCAGCGCAGCTCCCTGCTAGTAAAACAGGCAGGGTCAGGAACCTGGATTCTTTAACCACTGTATCCAAGGAGGCCAATTTCTTGTTCTGTCGCAGCAGCAAAGGGTGATTTCTTTTGGACCTATATCATATTGGCAGCTGATCCGGAGAGGTCAGAATTGCCTCCACGATGGAGTTTGTGGGTGAATTAATCTGCCTTAATAAATCACAGGTTGCACCCCCTGATGCCAGCATAAGGCATTTCTGGGTACTTTGTGGTTTTATGTCTCTCTAGAAGCATGAATTATTTTTGTGCACTCGGTCTTTGACCTGTGTCTCATATCCTAAAATCGATAGAAGTGTTCCTTGTGTCCTTCTCTGTGCAAGAGGGTTTGGAGCGCGTTGCTCAGGGCTGGAGGAAGCAACCTTTGTATCGAATACTCCTGACTCGGCAGATGAGGGTTTGGGTTGCTTTCTTGTGGCTCTTTGTGCTGTGAAAGATGAATCAAAATTTGAAACCTAATGTCTTAAAAGTGAATTAGGTCTGTGTCGACTCGAAAGAGCCATTAGTGTCTCCTCAGCATGGGACGCTTCTTGCTTTTCATTACTCTTTAATGTAGAGCTGTTACCCAGCGTCCAACCTCTTCCCTGGGCTGTTCTGGTGGGCCTGAGAGTGAGATGTCAGAATGGGAATGTGAATTAAAATATCTTGTGTGGAGAATGATTTCCCTGCTCTTTTCCAAAGAGGAAAAAGAACTTTAAAGTTTGAAAGAAGAGGTAGAGTGCTCTCGCAGTTGTACCTCTCTCTAATACTTTTATTACATGTCTCTTACTGCTTTAGTGTTATTATTGTACTTTTGTCAAACATGTTTAATCCTGTGGGTTTGTGGCGTGCCTGGAGCAGTGTCTGTATGGCCCTCGTATGCGTGGTCCTCCTCGGCATCGCTGCCCGAAGCCACCAGGGACCATCCTGCTGCCTTCTCAGCAGCCTTGTGGAAGAGTTGACTTCTCATAAGGCACCTTTACCCTCACTAACCCAATGTTCGTACAGTGGTCAGACCCTTCCTAGCTAAAACAGAGATAATTTGTCATGTTTTGTGGTGGTTATTGAGGTGGCTGAACCAAACTCTTGTAGATATTCCAGTTTTCAAATCTCCTAAGTTATGAGCTCAAAAGCATTTTGTTCCCTGGTTCAGAATGTTTTGGAGCAGCTCCATACTCTCTATCAGTCGATTTTAACTGCTAATAAATGGGCTTGGCCTTACGATCAAGAACTACTGTTCCCTGTCCTCCTTATGAGCTCCTGAAATCATAGAATCACCAGGTTGGAAGAGAACCACCGGATCATCGAGTCCAACCATTCCCACCAATCTCAAAACCACGTCCCTCAGCACCTTGTCCACCCATCTTTTAAACCCCTCCAGGGAAGGTGAGTCAACCACCTCCCTGCGTAGCCTGTTCCAGTGCCTAATGACCCTTTCTGTGAAGATTTTTTCCTAATATCCAGCCTAAACCTCCCCTGGCGGAGCTTGAGGCCATTCCCTCTTGTGCTGTCCCCTGTCCCTTGGGAGAAGAGACCAGCTCCCTCCTCTCCACAACCTCCTTTCGGGTAGTTGCAGAGAGCAATGAGGTCTCCTCTCAGCCTCCTCTTCTCCAGGCTAAACACCCCCAGCTCTCTCAGTCGCTCCTTGTAAGCCTTGTTCTCCAGCCCCTTCACCAGCTTGCTTCACCAGATACTGTGTCCTGGGCCGGGCAGAGCCTGTCTTTGCATGGAACGCTTCAAAGACAGAGACCATTTTACAGCAGGTCCCTTTCATAAACAGACCAGACGTGTCGTTACTTTGGTGGCTCAACACTGCCACGGCAGAAATTTATTCCTAAACTACTCCGAAACGGAGGCATGGGCAGGACCTCCTGTAACTGGTAGGGGGTTGGAGAGGAGTTCGGGTCATAGAAGGGCTGGATGTAGTCATCACAGATGCTAGAAACTGCAGGCATGTTCGACATTGAGATCATTGTGCTTGTGTAGCAGAGGTGTTGTGTAATTATTGTGTCCTGGGCTGCATCCCAAGCAGTGGGAGCAGCAGGGAGGGAGGAGATTCTGCCCCCCTGCTTCTCTCTTGTGAGACCCCACCTGGAGCCCTGTGTCCAGTTCTGGAGTCCTCAGCACAGGAAGGACATGGAGCTGTCGGAGTGAGTGCAGAGGAGGCCATAGAGATGGTATGAGGGCTGGAGCACCTCTGGAATGAGGACAGGCTGAAAGAGTTGGGTTTGTTCAGCCTAGAGAAGAAGCTCTGGGGAGAACTTAAAGGAGCTTCCAGTATGGAAAGAGGCTCCAGGAAACTGGGGAGGAGCTCTTTGATCAGGGAGTGCAGGGACAGCATGAGGGTTTTCAGTTGAGAGAGGGGAGATTGAGATGAGAGTTTAGGGAAAAATGTTTTGCTGTGAGGGTGGGGAGGCCCTGGCCCAGGTTGTCCAGAGCAGTGGTGGCTGCCCCATCTCTGGAGGGGTTCAAGGCCAGGTTGGATGGGGCTTGGAGCCCCTGATCCAGTGGGAGGTGTCCCTGCCCATGGCAGGGGTGGAACTGGATGGGCTTTGAGATCCCTTCCAACCCAAACCATTCTGTGGTACTCTGATAGGGTGCATCCTTGCCTTGCAGCTCATTACTGTCTTCCAACTGCTGTTCAGAGACCTTCCTCATAGCTGCAGCTCATATCCTCATGCTCTTTTGCACCTGGACACTCACATCTTATGTTAGAAAAGAGACAGCTTTGAAAATTCCTCCTTATTTTGCTTTGCAGATGGGCACCAAGGAAGCATTTCTGGAGGTAGCAGTTCTCAGGGTCTTCAGCCCAGGGCTTCTAGGAGCGGCTGAGGACCCTGGGGCTGTTTAGCCTGGAGAGGAGGAGGCTGAAGAGGGGCCACATTGTTCCCTGCAGCTCCCTGAAGGGAGGTAGTGGTGAGGTGGGTGAGCTTAGAGATCCTTTCCAACCTTAATGATTCCATGATTCTATGATATGACCCCCTGAGGCAGCTCTGTGGGTCTTGCCAGCATGCAGAGTGGCTGTGCTCCCTCTGAGCAAGCTGCAGCAGTTAAACTCAGCTCCCTGTTGCTCCTTATCTGGAGCTGTTTGGCTGGTATCCGCACCCCCAGCTGAAAACCATTAATGCCAGTCTGACAGCAGGGGCCACTCTCGCAGCAAGGAGCTCCGGTGGAACTATTTATCATTCTACAGTCAGAGGGCTCATCCTGTGCTGTCTGAGCTGTGTGCTTGCCCTGGCATTTGTCTAATGCCATGTGAGACATGGGTGAAGCTCCGGAGAGCCCTGCTGAGCTTCAGGGAAGTCATAGAATCCTAAGTTGGAAGATAATCAACTCCAACTGTACCTATCCACTACCAAATCATGCCCCCAGTCATCTCATCTACCTGCCTTTTAAGCACCTCCAGGGATGGGGACTCAACGAACTCTCTGGGCAGCCTCTACCAGTGCCTGAGAATCATTTCTGTGAAGACATTTTTCCTAATATCCAATCTAAACTTCTCCTGATGCAGCTTAAGGCCATTTCCTCTCGTCCTATCACCTAACACTTGGGGGAACACTCACCTCTCTACAATTTCCTTTCAGGCAGTTGTAGAGGGCAATAAGGTCTTCCCTCAGTCTCCTTAAGGCTAAACAGCTCCAGTTCCCTCAGCCGGTCCTCGTAAGACTTGTTCTCCAGCCCCTTCACCAGTTTTGTTGCTCTTCTCTAGACTCACTCATTGCCTTTCTTATAGCGAGGGGCCCAGAACTGAACACAGTACTCAAGGTGCAACCTCACCAGTGGTGAGTACAGGGGAGAATCACTCCCCTGGTCCTTCTGGCCACGCTGTTTGTGATCCAAGCCAAGATGCTGTTGACCTTCTTGGCCACCTGACCACACTGCTGGTTCATATTCAGTCGCTGTCAACCAACACCCCCAGGTCCTTCTCTGCCAGGCAGCTTTCTACCCTTCTTCCCCACGCCTGTAGTGCTGCACGGGGTTTTTGTGTCCTATGTGCAAGGACTCTGCACTCGGCCTTGTTAAACCAGTCACCAGCTCTGACAAACATCGGTTTGATTCACCTGTTTCATGCTGGTGAGAGTTAGTGCTGTGGCCTCCTCTTCCCTAATTAGTTAATCTGGCTAATGAAGTCACATCACCTGACTGCTGCTTGGTCGTGCTCTCCTGGTGGCAGAAGGGACTGGCAGGCTGGGCCGCTGGAATCAGCGCTGCTGGTGCCATCAGTCCTTTGTGCTGCAGGTGCACACAGGCAGACGTCCCAAGTGATCCACCCCACATCGCTGTGCTGCTGTTCCAACATTTTTTGTGCTGGAGTGCATGAATGACAAAGCAAACCAGGAGGAAAAATGTGTGGAACCAAATGCTGTGAAGGGCAGCACTGTGCGAGTGGGGAGCTGCCCTTTGTGTGCTCCAGTTTAGGTGCGTCCTGAGGGGACACTTCTTGTCAGCTTCTGCTCACTCTTAGCATCATAGAACAACGAGGTTGGAAGAGACCCACCTGATCATTGAGTCCAACTGTTCCTATCAAACACTAAACCATGTCCCTCAGCACCTCGTCCACCCATCCCTTAAACACCTCCAGGGAAGGTGAATCAACCCCCTCCCTGCGTAGCCTCTGCCACTGCCCAATGACCCTTTCTGTGAAATACTTTTTTCCTAATGTCCAGCCTAAACCTCCCCTGGCAGAACTTGAGGCCATTCCCTCTTGTCCTGTCCCCTGTCACTTGGGAGAAGAGCCCAGCTCCCTCCTCTCCACAACCTCCTTTCAGGTAGTTGGAGAGAGCAATGAGGTCTCCCCTCAGCCTCCTCTTCTCCAGGCTAAACACCCCCAGCTCTCTCAGCCGTTCCTCATAAGGCCTGTTCTCCAGCCCCTTTACCAGCTTTGTTGCTCTTCTCTGGTCTCTCTCCAGAGCCTCAACATCCTTCTTGTGGTGAGGAGCCCAGAACTGAACACAGGATTCGAGGAGCGGTCTCATCAGTGCTGAGTCCAGACAGAGAAGAACCTTCCTGGACCTGCTGGTCACACTGTTTGTTGTTAACTTGCCTGGGGCTGCGGCTTCCTTTAACAGTTTGTGTGTGACATACATTAATTTATGGGAGCAGTCACTGTCCTAAAACTAAGAATCTAATGACTGAATGTGGGGATGTTTCATAGAATCATGGAATCACTGAGGTTGGAAAAACCCTCCAAGCTCCTCCAGTCCAACCATCAGTCCAACCCCACCGTGCCGACTAAACCATGTCCTGAAGTGCCACGGCCACACATTGTTTGAACCCCTCCAGGGATGGGGATTCCACCACTGCCCTGGACAGCTTCTGCCAGAGCTTCACCACTCTTTTGGTAAAGAAATCTTTCCTAATCTCCAGTCTGAATCTCTTCGGCACTACTTTAGGCTATTTCCCCCGTCCTATTGCTTATTACTTGGGGGAAGAGACCAGCACCCACCTCACTCCATCCTCCTTTCAGGCAGCTGCAGAGAGCTTTCCTTAGCAGAAGGTAAAGGTATGTTGATAGTGGTCTCCACAATTCATTCTCTTTCACATCGTGGCCAAGCAAATACTGTCTCTGCTGTAGCCTTGCTACAGTACCATGATTGCAAATGAAAATTTATCCTGCTTATCTTGGTACCCAGTGGAGAAGAGTTTCTCCAGAGACTGGGGAGTTTGAGCTTGAGATCAGGAGTTGATCCATAAGGAGTGCCCCCCTGCCCCTTTCTCCGGGCAACAGAAATTGTCCCTGAGCTGGTAACCAGGAATTGGCTCCTGCCAGCATTATATTGTGGTTATTGCCAGGTACTCAGAGATGTCTGTCCTAGATTGATTCCGATTTGGAGAAGCAGTAGGAGGTTGCATTCTCATCCCGTGTTCTGTGTGTTATCCCAGCTGTGACTCAGCCTGCCTGTTGTGGACAAAGCTAAAATAGAGATGGAGAGCACGAAGGGCAACTTTCTTGTTAAATGAAGCCCTGCCCACTGTATGTTTTCTGCTTATGACATCCAGGGTGGCACATGGAGCTCTCTCCTATCCCTGTTTTCAATCAGGAAGTGAGGCAGAGCCCAGCAAAGGAATAAATTCAGCCTCCAATGAAACTTAATCTGTTTTTAAAACACTCCCTCCCACCGAAATGGGGCTTTTCCTCCTCTTTTTAGCAGTCCTGCCCTGCAAAGTCTCTCCTGGGGTATGGCTCATCCTCACTTAACTCTGGTGAGGAGGTTTTATTCCCAATTTCTGGAAGCCCTGTGGTTGTACGTATTTAATTCAAACTGCCCTCGGGAGCCTTCCCTTTTCCGATTGCTCCATGGGGAAAAATTTAACGAATAACATGCAAGCTTTAAATAATTTACTGTGAGAGTAATTGGGTTTGTACAGCAGTTCATAAACCTCGAGCTGGTAAAAATCAAAGCACCTTAATCTGAAAAGCAGATGAGAGGGTTGTCAGGGTGAAGTCTTGTAGAGCTTTCAAAGACAAATTGTTTAATTCCATCCCCGGCAAGGAAAATAAATAGTTCTGCCACTCGATTGAAAACAGAAACATCTTAGAAATGAGACTTTTGTAGCTTTCAAGCATTGTTCGTTCCGCAACAAAGAAATCAAAAGAGACTTGGTGGAAAGATGCGATGGAGTTCTAGTCTATGAGCAATGAAAGGCGGATGCTTCTACACCACATCTTACTGAATTTTCAAGTGCTTTCCCCCGCTCCTTCCAGGGCTGACGCTGTTGGAGGCGTCTGTTTGGCGCGAATCAGCGATGCACGTGGTGTCTGTAGGTCATTTCCTTCTATCCAGCGAGGGGCCGAGGTAGCCACAGTCTGTGCCTCAATGCCCGGAGCGGTGAGTGGGGGATGCTGCTCTGAAATCCCACTTTTCAATGCAGCGAAGCCATTTGAAAGCGGGGAGCCATGCCTTGTGTGTGTAATGAAGCTGCGTTTGTAGCCCCTGTCAATGCTTCCCACAGGCCAGACAGCCGTATCTCGCCAGCACATCCCATCGCTAGGGATGGGCTCGCCTCGGCTGGGCTAATGGACTGATGAGGTCACCTCTAATTTGTGGATCGAGCTCGTTTGTATCACATCATTCAGAAAAAAAAGAAAGAGAGGGAATAAAACCTCGCACACAAACCCACAAAACCCTCTTTATATGGGTTTTTCTCCCTGGACTTCAAAAGCTCGCATTGCAACCAGCAAGTTCTGCCCTGTGAATGCGGCGTTCTCGGCTCAGAACCGTTACCTCAGCCAATAAACAGCAGAAAAGAAGCACTTGTTGTGGTGTTTGGACTTCATTTACTCCAGAATTATGATGTGCTGTAGGAGCAGCACTGTCGGGGGAGATGCCTGGGAGATGGTTTGTGCACTGCACTAGTTTGAGACTCTGCATCCACGAGTGCAACCGTCGTTCTCCTTTGGCCACAGGAAAGAGGAAACCTCGAAGCAAGAAGGGTTCTTAGAGCTTGTATGATATTTCGCTGATTGTTAAAACATCTGTTTCTCTAGACCTATATGAATAGGGTTGCGAAGACCTCTTAGAGCATCCAGCCAGTTATTTGGGGCTGGGTGGAGTGAAGGTGCCCAAGCTTGCGTTGGTGAGCAGGAAACACGGGAACTTGGCTCATGCAGCTTCCTCAGCCCCGCTTGGGGTGGATGCAGCTCCCTGCGGGTGCGTGGGTGGTGGTGTACGGCGTATGCCAGCGGTAGTCACCCTTCCGCTGTGGTGCCAACAGTGATGTGAGCTGGTCCCGTGGATGTCATCCCGCTGTGGTACTAACATGGAGCTGGGTGGGTTTGGTTTGACCACAGGAGCTTCTGCGGGATGAGCTCTAGGATTGTTACGTGGCCTTGTGCTGCCTCTCTTCTGCAAGATTGTCAAGTGC
Organism: Piaya cayana; assembly: GCA_013389865.1. Lineage (NCBI taxonomy): Eukaryota > Metazoa > Chordata > Aves > Cuculiformes > Coccyzidae > Piaya > Piaya cayana. Next base: position 383,027 of record WAAB01003480.1, on the reverse strand, counting down.
TGAATCCCATGGGATTATGTGAGGTTGCGTGTGCTTAAAATTTCAGCTGCAGTGGTGGGTGAGGAACTTGCTGCAAGTGAGAACAACCAACTTCTAAAGGCACTTAAAGTAGATGGACCCTGCATGTGACAGTGATGGTGTCACCTCAGAAGCCAGATTGGACTTTTTCTAAGCATGCTGGGGACAAGAACAGAAATAGGAGAAATTCCCGTGCTTCAGTGAAGTTATTCTCAAAGAAGTCTGCTCTCGGAGGCTGCTGAGCACCCTGAGAGATAAAGCAGCATCCCTCTCAGGCCCAGGCACGGTTTCCTAGGTTCTCATGTTGCGTGTTGTAATGCTGGCAGCAGATGATGTTTTCTGTGTCTTCTCTTGGAAGCAGCATCTCTGGGATGAGTTTGGAAAATAGGAGGAGGCAGTAGAGGGGAAAGGGAAGCTGGCGAGTTGAAGGTGCTCTTCAACTGAGGTTTCAGTCTGCCTTGTCTGTTACCTAGGAGGAAAGTTTCAGGCCAGCCGTGTGCTCAGACGCTGGTAGGACAAGGGTGTCAGGTTTGACAGGTGGGTTTTCAGTGCTCTGTTTAAACCTCTGTGAGAAGGAGCTGATGCCTTGTGATCACAGCAGGAGTTAGAAAATCGAAGGGGCTGAACCAATCTGGGTGATCTAGTTTGAGGTCAGGGAACAAGGCTGATGCACCAGCTTGCCAGCCCATCCTTTTAATTCCTGCTGGCATATTTGCTCTGCTCAGCCCATCTCAGAGAAGGTTTTGTCTACATTTCTGTTGCTGTTTCCTCTCCCCTTGCTCTCTGTCCTGTGACTCACTCTGTACCTACTAGTGGTTCCTGTGTAGTTCAGTGAGCGTTAGACCCACGGCGCTGATGAGTTTTTAAGCTGGGCACTGAATGCCACTGTGAAGGTTGTCACTGGTGGTGGAAATGTGCTATCCTGACCTGGAGGGCTCTGGAAGTAACCGCTTGGTGACACGGGCACTGTTGTGTCAGGTTCTTGCCTGTTGTTCACTGTCCTTGGCTCATTGTAATGCTTTTTGCCCTCTTTCATACAATCATAGAACAACCAGGTTGGAAGAGACCCACCGGATCATTGAGTCCAACCATTCCCACCAATCTCTAACCCATGTCCCTCAGCACCTCATCCACCCGTGCCTTAAACCCCTCAAGGGAAGGTGAATCAACCCCCTCCCTGGGCAGCCTCTGCCAGTGCCCAGTGACCCTTTCTGTGAATTTTTTTTTCCTAAAGTCCAGCCTAAATCTCCCCTGGTGGAGCTTGAAGCCATTTCCTCTCATCCTGTCCTGTGTCACTTGGGAGAAGAGCCCAGCTCCCTCCTCTCCACAACGTCCTTTCAGGTAGTTGTAGAGAGCAATGAGCTCTCTCCTCAGCCTCCTCTTCTCCAAGCTAAATGCCCCCAGCTCTCTCAGCTGTTCCTCATAAGGCCTATTCTCCAGCCTTCGTTGCTTTTCTCTGGACTTGCTCCAGAGCCTCAAGCGTTGGCTTGGACATTTGGATAGCAGCTTCTGGACTGTAGACTGGAGTGGGCTCTCTTCTAGTGGCTTATCCAGCTTGTTTTCCATTGGAGACTGCGCCAGGAACAAGGCACAACTCTCTGGAGTCGGGGGCAGTGAATGGGGTACCCGTGCTCGCCGGGTAGCAGTGGTGTTGGGTTAACCAGTTTAATTATGCTGAGTGTTTGATATTAAGTGATGAAGAAGAAATGTGTTACTCTAACGAAAATATCTGTCACAGCACATGGTGGTGTGTCTTGTTTCACCGTGACAAAAAGCAGGTGAGCAGAAATAGCCGGCTGCAGCTGGAATAGCTATTAACAAACATGCCTGGCTGCCAGAAGCTGCTCTGAGCCATGAAACCTGATAAGACTCAATCCGCAGCCCTAATAAAAGGAATTTCCATACACAATTACTTCAGCTAGGTTTTAATCTTATAATAGTGTCTTTTGTTGAAAGATCTGCAGATAGAAGGAACCGGGTAATCCTCTAGCAGCTCCCGGAGCAGGGATGCGCACAGCGTTGTCACGGCAGGATAACCTCGGGGATGGCAAGAGTCAGGTGCAGCGTGTGTTGTCTCTTCCTCCTGACCTCTCACTTCTGATGCCCTCGGGAGTGTTTGGACATGGATACGCACGTAGATTTAGCCTGGAGCTTATGGAGTCAATGCACAGGGAGCAGAGGGGACCAGAGCGGGGATAGAATGGGAGAAGATGGTAGATAACGTCAAAATAATACTGAAGGAAGCTGTTCTGGTGCCTCATGATGCCGATAGCACTGATGTGGGTGGGTAAGAAGGGGCTGCTGCACAATATTTTTTGTTTTGGTATTGAGGTACAGGTATCAGAACTTGTATCAGGGTACTTGCCTTGATTTGGAGCAAGACTTCAGCGTGTTTGCCTACTCCTTTAGGAGCCAGACAGGAAAGGCTCCATGTGTTTCTAGTAATGGGATACGTTAACAAGTTAGCTGCGTTACTGTTACGGTCGTTATAGGATCAGGATATTTTCTGGCAGACTTCACGTGGCAGCAGAGCGTTGTGGTAACGCTGTTAATTCAGCAGAAGAGCTTGTTGGAGTTGATCATGAAGAGCATTTGCCCAGTTATTGGATACAGTAAGGGGACATGGTTGTGGTATTCAGCAGTGGAGGAGGAGAGATGAACTTCTAGCAGGGCCAGGGAGGTTCTTCTCCCTCTGGACTCGGCACTGGTGAGACCGCTCCTCGAATCCTGTGTTCAGTTGTGGGCCCCTCACCACAAGAAGGATGTTGAGGCTCTACAGCGAGTCCAGAGAAGAGCAACGAAGCTGGGGAAGGGGCTGGAGAAGAAGAGGAGCGGCTGAGAGAGCTGGGGGTGTTTATCCTGGAGAAGAGGAGGCTGAGGAGAGACCTCATTGCTCTCTCCAACTACCTGAGAGGAGGTTGTGGAGAGGAGGGAGCTGGGCTCTTCTCCCAAGGGACAGGGGACAGGACGAGAGGGAATGGCCTCAAGCTCCAGCAGGGGAGGGTCAGGCTGAACATTAGGAAAAAAATTTCCCAGAAAGGGTCATTGGNTTCCAACCTGGTTGGTCTGTGATTCTATGATTCTGCTTGATGTGGTGTACATCAAGAGAGATGCAATCAGGAAGCTAGAGCTGAAAGGATGAAATCAAAAGCTAAACACACAAAGTTCCACATTGTATGTTTGCTAGGAAGGGAAATTTAATGAAGTCCTTTAGTAGAAAATATATGGAGTAATTGAGTTGGACTGCAGAGTGTTCTGTGAAATGAGTGCTGACAGAAGAGTTAACCAGCCGGACCATTGTTGCTGAGATGCTGAGATGAGGGGATGAGGAGAAGGCTGAGGTACTAAGTGCCTTCTTTGCCTCAGTGTTTAATCGCAAAGAAAGCTGTTCCCTCTGTGTACAAACCCCGGAACTAGAGGAGCAATGTGAGGCTCCCATGGTCCAAGAGGAGGAGGTCAGAGCCTTGCTTGCTCAACTGGACACCCACAAGTCTATGGGCCCAGAC
>WAAB01003480.1:365256-378476 GCA_013389865.1 Piaya cayana | reverse complement strand
GTTGGATATTAGGAAGAAGTTTTTTACGGAAAGGGTCAATTAGGCACTGGAATATGTTGCCCAGGGAGGTGGTTGATTCGCCTTGCCTGGAGGTGTTTAAGTTACGGGTGGATGGGGTCCTGAGGGACATGGTTTAGTGTTTGATAGGAATGGTTGGACTCGATGATCCAGTGGGTCTCTTCCAACCCAGTCATTCTGTGATTCTGTGATTCTGTGAGATGTCTTCTGAGGATTGGCTGGGCCTTTTGTCCAGGCTGCTCTAGAGCTGAATTAAACCTAGAGTTGGTTTTTCCAAAACTGCTTTCCTTGTAAAGGGGAAAAAAAAAATTAATAGCAAAAATTGAGTTTGTTTTAGAAACTCGGTTATGAATCTGAAAATCTGAGTAAACAAATGGTGCAGCTATCAAAAAATGTTATGTTAGAGCTTTATTACATTAGTTGCAGCTCTCCAGTACGTGCTGCTATCCTGGGGTGCTGGGGGATTCAGTTTTCTATTTTTATCAGTTTTTACCTTCTACCCCCTTACGCTGCTGGTTTCACTTTGACTGTGTGACTGGCATCAGGATTGATGTCTGGCTGGAAGAACTTAGTTCTTTGGAGCTTGTCTTGTTGCGTTCTACCTCCTTCCTTGGGTAATTCCTAGCCCAAAGAGAGCTGTTAGAGGTGGCAGGTCAGGGAAACGAGGATCTTGGAGTCCATGGGGACTGAACATTCAACTCCCACAAGGCGCGTTTGAAACCCACAGTTGTCTCATCAACCTGGGGTGCTGGTTGTAGAAAACCATCTGCAGAACTCTGCTATGTGGTGGACTCTTACGCAACTGTTTCAGATTAAAGCCGGGCGCAGATATGCTGCTATGAGCCTGGGTTGGTTGGGTTGGGTTTGCTCACTCTCTGTCAGACAGCAGGATTCATTTTCAAAGTTGTCTTGGGGCTGCCTGCATTGTTTGGGCTCTTTCTGTTGGTTTTCTCGCTGAACCGGGCTCGCCGTTAATGCTGAGTTGCGATTTCCATGACAAGTCCTCTTCTTGGAGATTTACAGCTCAGCTGCTTTAATTTGCCAGGCTAATGCTTTGGAATGCAGGTTGACAGTCCAGATGTGAAACCTTTCTTCTCGGAAAGAAAACAAAGGATTAAATGTGTTTTAAGAGGGTTTGAAAAAATAATTTAAGATTGAGGCCCAGGACCTAGCGTCTGAAGTCTTGAAATACAGCTGTGAGCCGGGTATGGGAGACTTCAAAATCCAGAGACTTGAAAGCGTCTCATCTTTGGCCAGGCTGCCGGGGTCGTGGGGCTTTAGATCCACCTGTACTGCCCGCATTTAACACTCTAAGATTTTTTAAAATGGCAAATAATCGAGGGGTTTTTTTTTAATTGCATCTTTATGTCCTGTGTCCTGGGCTGCATCCAAAGCCGTGGGACCAGCAGGGCCAGGGAGAGGATTCTGCCCCTCTGCTCTGCTCCGGTGAGACCGACCTGAAGCCCTATGTCCAGTTCTGGAGTCCTCAGTGCAGGAAGGACATGGAGGCCAGGGAGATGATCCGAAGCCTGGAGCACCTCCCATCAGGCTGGACAAGTTGGGGTTGTTCAGGCTGGAGAAGAGAAGGCTATGGGGAGACCCTAGAGCAGCTTCCAGTACTGAAAGGGGCTCCAGGAAAGCTGGGGAGGGTCTCTTGGTCAGGGAGTGCTGAGATGGGGCAGGGGGAATGGTTTTCAGCTAAGAGAGTGGAGATTAAGATGAGATCTTGGGAAGAAGTATTTTGCTGGGGGGCAGGGAGCCTGGCCCAGGTTGCCCAGAGCAGCGGTGGCTGCCTGATCCCTGGAGGGGTTCAGGGCCAGGTTGGATGGGGCTTGGAGCCCCTGATCCAGTGGGAGGTGTCCCTGCCCATTGCAGGAGTGTTGGAAGCCGGTGATCTTTGAGGTCCCTTCCAACCCAACCCAATTCTGTTATTCTCTGGTCCTTATTCTCAGCGTGTCAGGGGAAGGCCCAGGCGATCAAGGCTGCTGCAGCAACTGTTCACCATCGTCCCTGTTGCATGGTGAAGGATCTCCCAGAGTACAAGGATTCTCCAAGGCGTGACTGAATCAGAGAAGAGCATAATAGTGGTGTTTAATGTCCAAAACACGTTTTTGAGAGAAGCAGAATGGCCTCAGCCAGGCCATTGACTCTGCTCCTTTGTGCTCGTGAAGATCCACACAATGCATCCATCAATTCATATCCATTTGGGCTTTGGAATTGTTTGGGTTGGAATTGATGCAGTGAGAGTTCATTGTCCTTTGAAAGAAAAGCTGAAAACATCTCTAACTCTCCCAGCCCGTATGGGAAGAGCAGGCGTTAGGAGCCCTTGCTACCAGATGTCTTAAAACGGAGCCACTGGCCTCATGAGTTAAAAAGGACAGAGCTTCTGCAGGTCTTCTGGAGTTGCCTTGAGAAATAGGACAGGCTGGAGATGGCAGAGCTTTGCGTCCTGCTTTAAACTGGAGTTGTACAGTGAAAGGTTCGTGGCTTTTTATTTGGGGTTAACAATCGGTGTTCTTTTCCGATCGGAGTTCAAAAGGCTCTGCAGAGCAGTGAGATTGCGAGTGGAAGAGATGCATTCTCTACCTTCAGTTGTTTGTTCAGGTCAGAAAGAGCTCTGCCTTTTTACCCCCGTGTGGAACAGGAGAGTACAAGTGTGCTAAGATATAGGTTTGATGAACGACTGAAAACGGCTGAGTTAAAAATTAGGGAAAAAACCCAAACACTAAGCTAAAAGTGCATTTTTTTATAGTCTTTTAGGGATGATGTCAGTTGAGCAATTAAAAATAATGAATTGATGAACACACGCACAGCGCTAGGAGTTTACCCTGTATGTATTCCCATCCTTCCCCCCTTCATCCCTTTTTTTCCTTTGGAAGCCCAGTAGAAAGTGCTCGACAAGGCAGCGTGCTGACTCGTTCCCATGCGTCTGAGAGCAGTGGGACTGCTTCTGCAGGCTGCAGCAGGAGCACAGTAAGCACCGGTAATCTCTCTGTTTGATAACCCTTGTATTTGGGGAGCTTGATAAAGTGGAGGCTTAAGGTTTCCTTCCTGCACTGGAGATCGTCACGCTGGAATTCAGAGTCCGTGCATGGAGATCAAACCAGTGTTTAGCCATGGTCTTCTGAAGTGTCTCACAGCCACGTTGTGGAGTGGCTCTAAATCCGCGGCTTTGTGAGCGTTTGCCAATTAATCACTCTTGGTCCTTCCAACAAATGAGCTGCGGAAAGGAGAAAATCGGAGAGGAGCGGAGCAGCCGTGTAAGGGCTCCCTCTGTCCAACAGCCTCTCCTTGCTCTGCAGAAACCCACGGGCACGGAGCCACGCTAAACAGCAAGTGCTCAGCCACATCTGCAGAAAATCCGTGGGAGGGCATGTGGAAAGTTGGCACGACTTTTGGTGGAAGGAAGTGGGAAGAAAGAAAATCATTAGCTAAGGCTAACCGGGATCCGTAGAGTTGAGGTCGCCTTATCTGTGGAAGTTCTTCTTCCACCCTTGCTCTTGTTTTAACCACTTCTCTGAGTAATCGGAACTTTTTCCATGACTGCAGACTTGGAATGGAGCGTTTCTGAGCCATCAGCTGGAGATGTTTTTCTCTGCTTTGGGTCTGTTTCAGACTTGTGGGCAGATGACGGGGCAGGTAGGAAGCAGTGATTGCGGCAATATCAGAGGAGTGCCTTCCCTGCAGCTCTTCCGATTCCCGGCATTTGCTCAGCTCAGAACATGATGGGAGATGATGTATTCCTCCTGCTAATTTAGTAAATTTGCCATTGATTCCAGGAGAGCCTGATGAAGTACGGCAGCTGGAGATTAGTCCCAGGTGCTTGGGCTGACCTTGGCTTTATCAGCTGCTTTCAATACTGTAACCGTGAAGCACTTGCAAGTTTTCTGGTTCTTCCTGTGATTGATAGACCAATTCTAAAGTGGCTTTCTTCCTCCTTTGCGATCCAAGAGGATAATGCCATGCAGCTGTCCACAGCATGAAGCTCTTGTGATGAATACTGGGATGCTCTGCTGGCTTATTACCACCCCAGACTTTGATTAAAATGGCAGTTGGGTTTTGCAAGTGTGACAACTCACTAATACATGGTTCTGCATTCTCTTCTCCTCTGTCAATCTTGAACAGAACTGAACAAGTCTCTTAAAGCTTGGGGGAGACAGAGTTACTTTGAAAGAGCTTTAACAGTGGGTGTATAGAGCAGAGGAGACTGGTGGGCTGGTAGAAATCATAGAACTACTACAGTTGGAAAAGCCTTCTTAGTTCATCTAGTCCAGCCGTCAGCCCAACCCCACCGTGCCTACTAACCATGTCCCCAAGTGCCACAGGTCCACGCTTTTTGAACATTTCCAGTGATGGAGACTCCCCCTCTGCCTTGGGCAGCCTCTGTGAGGGCTTCATCGTTCTTTCAGTAAAGAAATTTTTCCTAATCTTCAATCTAAACCTCCCCTGACACAACTCGAGGGCATTTCCTCTCATCCTGATATTTGGGAGCAGAGCCCAGCACCCACCTCACCACAACCTCCTTTCCAGGAGCTGCAGAGAGCGATGAGGTCTCCCTCAGCCTCCTCTTCTCCAGACTAAAAGCCCCAGGGCCCTCAGCCACTCCATAACTAGAGCCATTGGGGAATTCTCATCTGACCACACAGCAATGAAACGTTTTGCTAATTTTTAAGCTTTGTAATGTGACGAATGTGGGACAAATGGGAGGGCTGGGAACAGCGTCAACGTCACCACTTTGGGGATGGTTCAGTGCTGCATTTTGGATTGAGTTTTCCTTTGTTTGAGTAGGAATGAGTTTATCCACCCTGCGCAGCTCACCAGACACCTCAGGAATTTCAGCATTGCTTTCTTTGACGCCGCTCGCTGCCGAGCGGGGCGATTCCTCTCAACCGTGCTCCCAGCAGCACCAAACAATTCAGTGATTTTTCTCCTAGGGACAAAGTGACATCAGCCATTTATAACCATCGCGCTCAATCGCCTTTGAGGCGGGGGTGTCTCGCAGGCACGTTTTGAGAAATGAGGGGTTTTTCTTTCAAAGGTGCTTGGGAAACTTTGGCCGGGACTCCCAAGTGATGGGGCCTTTGTCCGGGAAGAAGGACCTGGCCTCGCAGGGTTATCCATCAGCGGTGCTGCCACATCCTTCACAGCCCCAGTTCATCAAAGAGACGTTCACAGCCCCATCACGTTGGGCAGCCCGGGGTCGGGCAGGCGTGATGCATTGTTGGGCTGATGGGTGGGAGTTATGGGAACACATCTTGTGTTTAAACCCTTGGTAGGCAGCACACTGGCTTTTGAGAGTCCTCTTGTAGGTGTATTAACTACGGTGACCTTCAGGATTGCAAAAACAGATCAGAACTGATGTTTCTCTCACTCATGCACGGGTGACCCAAGTGCATGAGATGCTCTGTCTCACTGTTTTGTTTTATTTCAGCAGAGCTAAGGCCTGGCTCTCTGTGCACACAAACATCACCTTCATTAAGAGGTCCCCATCTCCACTGTCAGACGTTACTGCCTTGCTGTGATGGGTCCACAGGTTGAGGGGTGTAGAAGCAACAATTATGAGATAGCTCTGATGGTGACAAGAGCTGCCTGGTGTGGATTCTTCTTTTTTTGAGAAATAAACTGGAAACCTCAAGTCATGATGTTTAGTGGTGTTTCATGGGGAGAACTTTGAGCAGCCTTTCTGCATGCAAAGGGGCTCCAGGAAAACTGGAGAGGGGCTCTTGATCAGGGAGTGTAGGGAGAGGATGAGCTGGAAGAGGGGAGATTGAGATGAGATCTTGGGAATAAATGTTCTCCTGTGAGGGTGGGGAGGCCCTGGCCCAGGTTGCCTAGAGCAGTGGTGGCTGCCCCATCCCTGGAGGGGTTCACGACCGGGTTGGATGGGGCTTGGAGCCCCTGACGCAGTGGGAGGTGTCCCTGCCCATGGCAGGGGCTTGGAACTGGATGGGCTTTGAGGTCCCTTCCAGCCCAAACCATTATGTGGTTCTGTGAATGATCTACCTTCTACCCTAGAGTAATTAGTGCAACTGGTGTGTGTTTGTAATTAAAGCTGTGGAAAATCATTGCAATGGTTACAAACTTGGGAAAAAATTAGAGTTACCAAAACAAGCAGGAACTGAAGATCATGAAGCATTTCAGAAGGCAGTATTTTAAAAATCCTGCTTAGGTTTTGGCTAAAGGGAAAACAAACAAATGTGGAGTCTGATATAGCTTCTGGCCTTTCATTTTCTGTTATAGATTTGCAGAAAACAAATATATCCTAACAGGAAAAGTGTTTTGATTGGCAGAGTTCTGCTGTGCAAATGGAAGCTGGCTCCCAGGCTTTCAGTGCTCTGGGCTTTCCTGGAGATGCAGGATTTATGGTTATTTTATCTATTAGCATCGAGGGGCTGGAGCGCGTCCAGAGAAAGGACTGGAGCTGGGGAAGGGGCTCGAGAACAAGTGTTGTGAGAGGCAGCTGAGAGCCTGGGGCTGTTCAGTCTGGAGAAGAGGAGGCTGAGGGGAGACCTCATCGCTTTCTGCAGCTCCTGGATAGGAGGTTGTGGTGAGGTGGGTGCTGGATGATAGGAGGAGAGGAAATGGCCTCAAGTTGCACCATGGGAAGTTTAGGGTGGATAGTAGGAAATATCTCTTCTCTGAAAGGGTTCTCAGACAGTGGCAGAGGCTGCCCAGGGAGGTGGTGGAGTCCCAGTCCCTGGAGGTGTCTGAAAGACAAGTAGATAAAGTGCTCAGGGATGTGGTTCAGTAGTGGTCAGGTACTTGATGATCTCAAAGATCATCCAACCAAGTGATTCTATGATTTGATAACAGGTACCTGTGCTGGCCTGCTGTAAACACAGTAAATAAAAGGAAAGATCATTTGTTGAGAGTAACATGGGGGAGCAAATGACCTGGCTTCACACTGGAACGCCTCTAGCAGAGGTGACTGCTATCTCCTTCCCGATAGCTGNTCTCCCTCAGCCTCCTCTTCTCCAGACTAAAAGCCCCAGGGCCCTCAGCCACTCCATAACTAGAGCCATTGGGGAATTCTCATCTGACCACACAGCAATGAAACGTTTTGCTAATTTTTAAGCTTTGTAATGTGACGAATGTGGGACAAATGGGAGGGCTGGGAACAGCGTCAACGTCACCACTTTGGGGATGGTTCAGTGCTGCATTTTGGATTGAGTTTTCCTTTGTTTGAGTAGGAATGAGTTTATCCACCCTGCGCAGCTCACCAGACACCTCAGGAATTTCAGCATTGCTTTCTTTGACGCCGCTCGCTGCCGAGCGGGGCGATTCCTCTCAGCCGTGCTCCCAGCAGCACCAAACAATTCAGTGATTTTTCTCCTAGGGACAAAGTGACATCAGCCATTTATAACCATCGCGCTCAATCGCCTTTGAGGCGGGGGTGTCTCGCAGGCACGTTTTGAGAAATGAGGGGTTTTTCTTTCAAAGGTGCTTGGGAAACTTTGGCCGGGACTCCCAAGTGATGGGGCCTTTGTCCGGGAAGAAGGACCTGGCCTCGCAGGGTTATCCATCAGCGGTGCTGCCACATCCTTCACAGCCCCAGTTCATCAAAGAGACGTTCACAGCCCCATCACGTTGGGCAGCCCGGGGTCGGGCAGGCGTGATGCATTGTTGGGCTGATGGGTGGGAGTTATGGGAACACATCTTGTGTTTAAACCCTTGGTAGGCAGCACACTGGCTTTTGAGAGTCCTCTTGTAGGTGTATTAACTACGGTGACCTTCAGGATTGCAAAAACAGATCAGAACTGATGTTTCTCTCACTCATGCACGGGTGACCCAAGTGCATGAGATGCTCTGTCTTACTGTTTTGTTTTATTTCAGCAGAGCTAAGGCCTGGCTCTCTGTGCACACAAACATCACCTTCATTAAGAGGTCCCCATCTCCACTGTCAGACGTTACTGCCTTGCTGTGATGGGTCCACAGGTTGAGGGGTGTAGAAGCAACAATTATGAGATAGCTCTGATGGTGACAAGAGCTGNCTAGAGTAATTAGTGCAACTGGTGTGTGTTTGTAATTAAAGCTGTGGAAAATCATTGCAATGGTTACAAACTTGGGAAAAAATTAGAGTTACCAAAACAAGCAGGAACTGAAGATCATGAAGCATTTCAGAAGGCAGTATTTTAAAAATCCTGCTTAGGTTTTGGCTAAAGGGAAAACAAACAAATGTGGAGTCTGATATAGCTTCTGGCCTTTCATTTTCTGTTATAGATTTGCAGAAAACAAATATATCCTAACAGGAAAAGTGTTTTGATTGGCAGAGTTCTGCTGTGCAAATGGAAGCTGGCTCCCAGGCTTTCAGTGCTCTGGGCTTTCCTGGAGATGCAGGATTTATGGTTATTTTATCTATTAGCATCGAGGGGCTGGAGCGCGTCCAGAGAAAGGACTGGAGCTGGGGAAGGGGCTCGAGAACAAGTGTTGTGAGAGGCAGCTGAGAGCCTGGGGCTGTTCAGTCTGGAGAAGAGGAGGCTGAGGGGAGACCTCATCGCTTTCTGCAGCTCCTGGATAGGAGGTTGTGGTGAGGTGGGTGCTGGATGATAGGAGGAGAGGAAATGGCCTCAAGTTGCACCATGGGAAGTTTAGGGTGGATAGTAGGAAATATCTCTTCTCTGAAAGGGTTCTCAGACAGTGGCAGAGGCTGCCCAGGGAGGTGGTGGAGTCCCAGTCCCTGGAGGTGTCTGAAAGACAAGTAGATAAAGTGCTCAGGGATGTGGTTCAGTAGTGGTCAGGTACTTGATGATCTCAAAGATCATCCAACCAAGTGATTCTATGATTTGATAACAGGTACCTGTGCTGGCCTGCTGTAAACACAGTAAATAAAAGGAAAGATCATTTGTTGAGAGTAACATGGGGGAGCAAATGACCTGGCTTCACACTGGAACGCCTCTAGCAGAGGTGACTGCTATCTCCTTCCCGATAGCTGGGGAGGGCTACTCCAAACATGATATCGTGTGTAGTCGCTGCCTGCCTCGTATCACTGCGAGTTCTCAACACATCTGGCCCGAGAGCAGTTCCAGTAACATGAACGCGCTCTGTTTTGGTTGGCACGCTGGCGCCGTGGTTATGCCAGTTGGTAATGGCTCTTGGAACCGGGCTGCTTTACAGCTCTCCCTGAACCGTTCCCCGGGGAAATTATTCAATTAAGTACAGCTAAAATTAATGTCCATGGGGTTTGTTCGAATAAAACCAAATAAGCGGCTGGAAAAGGGAAAACTTCTCAGTGTGTGCTTTTAAAATAACATCTCTAACTAATAACTCTGCCTGCTGGAGTTGATGCTGTTGTTTGTGTTCTTGGTGCTTCGCCTTAGCTCCAAGTGATCTGATGAGGGTCACCCGGCCGATGGCCTGGGATGGTTTGTTGTCACTACCAGGCTTTTCTACATCACCATCTGCTGCCTCCGGACCTGCTTCCCAGAGGATGATGTGTTTTGTTTTGCTCGGGGGTATCAAAGTTTGACCCAGATATAATTTTGGGATGGGTGAGTGAGGCTGCTTGGCTGTGGTGGCAGTGATGGCCCTGAACGTGTCCTCTTAGTCCTTGGAGCAGATGGCAAAGCTTTCTGTAGCAGAACGAATAGCTTCCTCATGTTCCAGCAAGTGTTATCCTTAAAGATGCCAAAGGTTTGGTGAACCAGGGGGAAAGGCTTGTGTTGGAGGCACGTCCTGGTCCTTGGTCTTGTGAGGCAGGCACTCCGACTGCTCCTCACTTCCCAAAGGCATTGGTTGTAGGACTCTGGAGCAGTTCATGCTCTCCAGCCTGTGCTATCAGGAACTCAGGGAACCAGGAGCACCCTGACCCTGAATGAGTTGTTCCCCTGCAAGGGTTCCTCGGGATGGAGAGCTGACCTGGCCTGGAGTCCATGGGGTGTGTTGGGTCCAAGGACCCAATGCATGTAGTAGCCTTGGGCTACTAAAGTGTGCTGGGAGGGCAGGCTGATGGAGAAAGCTGCCCTTCCTTCCCTGCCTGCTCTCCTGGGCACAAACCAGGCGTGCCAGCTCCTGCCCTACTCCTGGAGATCCTGCAGGGAAGGATGAACGACATCTTCGTGCTGCCTGGGCCCCAGCAGAGCAGCCGGGGAAGCAGCCATGATGAGATCCGATCTTTTCTCCCTGCAGCACTGGGACTGCTGTGTACCTATGGCATGTTGACAAACACCTTCCCAGCAGGAGGCCACAAGAGATCTCTGAACCTATCTCCAAGGACCACCAAACCCTTGTAAATTAGGAGAGCTAGAGAGTGAGACAGCTGAAATGCAGAGGAACAAGTTGGTTTACTTAGTATTTTGGGGGCTTTAAAATCACACTTATATGAAGTTCTACCAAAGGAGAGATTGACTGTCAGCATTGACATTTGGGAAGGTGCGGGGAGGAGTCTTGGTCTTTGCTGGGAATGCAGAACACCCCAGAGCAGAAAGGCACAGAGCCTGGATCGGCACAAACACCAGTGGGATTTAAGTGTTCCCTTGGAGGTGAACAGCGAAGAGAAACCCTTGACTGTTCTAACACGTTACCTGTGGCATTAGGACCTCTGTGTGCTGGAAACGGGCACAGCCAGCAGTGCTTGGAGGAAAATGGAGACTCTTGGCTTAGTAATTTGTACTGAGTGTTCCTCTAAAATTCTTCATGATGAGGGTGGGGAGATTGCACATGGGTAGGCCCAGGTTGCCCAGAGCAGTGGTGGCTGCCCCATCCCTTGAGGGGTTCAAGGCCAGGTTGGATGGGGCTTGGAGCCCCTGATCCAGTGGGAGGTGTCCCTACCCATGGCAGGGGGAATGGAGCTGGATGGGCTTTAAGATCCTTTCCAACCCAAATCATTTCATGATTCGACGATTCTGTTGCTGCTGGCACGTTGCACTGAGGCTTTTCAGGTTCTGATGTGCTTACATTAGTTGCAGTCTTCATTTTATACCCCTGGCATTTGGAACAATGCTCGCTTTCTTATTACCATGTAATTATGGGGTTTGGATGTATAGAGATTGGCATGCAATGCCTGATTCATTTCTTTGGTATCTAGCTGTTCTCCAGAAGCACTGGAGACCTGGAGGAGGGAGGGAAAGCCTGCTTGGCTTCTCCACAGAGCTCCAGCCTTATTGGGATGTTTTTGCACAACGTAAGGCGTTAAGGATTTTAGTTCTGTGTTTTCCTGCTGCTGATTGCATCCTTCTGTGACTCATGGTGGGTTTTAATTTGGAGATGCATTACTCATCAATAAAACTATGGAGTGATCTGGCAAATCCAAACGATTCCAAGGGGATGCTTGGACGGCAACCCTGTTCTTCTAAACTGTGACCAGCCCCTGGGTTTGTTTCTCTCTGCCTGTGCTGTTCTTCATGTGACTATTTGCACTTGGCTTTGGGGTTCCTCACTCCATGGGCAGAAGAAGGGCAGCTCAAAGGTGGAGTTGCCAAAACTGAGTGGGGCTTTCAACATGTTTTAAATAAAGCAGAAGATCAATTAGTGCAGAGTCATGTATGAAAGTAGAACTCTGGGTGCACTGGAGCCTGATTGAGATTGACAGGTAGTGACAGGACGATGGGGAATGGCTTTAAGTGGGAAGAGGCAAGACTTAGATTAGACATTAAGAAGAAATTCTTCACAATGAGGGTGGGGAGGTCCTGGCCCAGGTTGCCCAGAGCAGTGGTTGCTGCCCCATCCCTGGAGGGGTTCAAGGCCAGGTTGGATGGGGCTTGGAGCCCCTGACCCAGTGGGAGGTGTCCCTGCCCATGGCTGGGGGGTGGAAGTGACTGGGCTTTAAGATCCCTTCAAACCAAGCCATTCTATGGTTTTATGATTAAACTTTCCTAGGCACTCCTTGTGCAGTTAAGAATTATTAAATGTCTTCAGAAAGGTGGTGCAGCTGCACGGGGCATGGACAGGAATGGGGGAGACAGCAAGATGGAAAGATACCCACATTGTTTTCCTGCTCTTGAGTGGAGAAAAAGCAGGAAAACCCCCATATGATCTCCTGCCAAATCACAGAGTTGTTCAGGTTGGAAAGGGCTTTGAAGATCATTGAGTCCAACTGTAAACCTTTAGGCTGCCAACCCCACCCCTAAAACTTGTCCCTAAGCACCACATCCACATGACTTTCAAATCCCTCTGGGGATGGGGACTCCAACACTGCTGTGCGCAGCCTCTTCCCTCATCCACTAGCTAAGTCACCTGGTTATTGAAAGGGGACCAGATTAGTTGAGCAGGACATATAATAAAAGAGTGCTCCTTGGAGTGTCCCAGCTCTGCCCCTGTCGGGCTTCCCCTCCTTTAATGGGCTGATTCACCTCTGCTGTTCTCCCTCATCAGCTCCTTAATAGGAGGAGCAGCAGGGAGGGCTCTGTGGTTTGGTTCCCTGCTGATGAAAGCAGCAACATCCATAGCTGGAGAGGATCATCTCCTTCGTGTCCATGTGCTGCACTTCATGTTATGACTCGTAATCTCATAGCTTCTGCTGGTTTTGATGAAAATGTGCAGTGTTGGTGCGTGTACTATAATCAGTCGAAGCTTGGCTCCTCCATCCCTCCAGAGAATGATGCAACGTTGAGTTTGTGTCTTTACTGTGATCCCATGACCTAGCAGTTGACTTGCTTCTCTCTCTTCAGCATTGCTGGCACAGAGCAGAGCAGGGCTGGCCAGGCAGTGGTGTGGTTTTGGCATCAAGATTGGAAAGAGAGGGAAGATGAAGCGGCAAAACAGGCTGGGAAAGGGGCTTTTGCTCTGTGTAAACATTCAGACTTCTCATGTGTTGTCAAAGCTGAGAATTTAATTTGCAAGCTGAGAGATGGTGATTTGCTCCAGGCTGATCAGGGATGCGTTTCAGCATGAAGGGCATCATCCAGGAGGTGAAATAGTGAAGGTCCAGGCGTGCAGAGCAGTCGTGGATGTGCTGGTTTTGTCATCTGTCAAAGAGTTTTCCAGGGGAATCTGTTCCCTTGGAAAGCTTCTGCCCAGCTGGAGAAAAACTTGATGGCTGAGTTGACCCAGAAGGTGGGGCTGCCAGAGGGGTGTGATTGCAGCCCCATAGGAGGTGTTGTTTGAGACGTCCATGGAGGAGCCGGGGCTATGGGAAAGGCAGATGGTGCTTGCGATGGAGGATGTGAGATCCCTGTGTGCTGCCCCACAGGGCTGCCAGCAAAGCCAGTGCCTGCAGCTTTTGGAAGGGAATCATAGAATCATAGAACAACCAAGTTGGAAGAGA
Source organism: Piaya cayana (assembly GCA_013389865.1). NCBI lineage: Eukaryota > Metazoa > Chordata > Aves > Cuculiformes > Coccyzidae > Piaya > Piaya cayana. The sequence goes on along the minus strand of WAAB01003480.1, from coordinate 365,257 downwards.
C
>WAAB01003480.1:348380-365158 GCA_013389865.1 Piaya cayana | reverse complement strand
CCAGCCCCTTCACCAGCTTCGTTGCTTTTCTCTGGGCTCGCTCCAGAGCCTCAACATCCTTCTTGTGGTGAGGGGCCCACAACTGAACACAGGATTCAAGGGGCGGTCTCACCAGTACCGAGTCCAGAGGGAGAAGAACCTCCCTGGACCTGCTGGTCACGCTGTTTTTGACACAAGCCAGGATGCCATTGGCCTTCTTCGCCACCTGGGCACACTGCAAATAGAGAAGCAAAGAGAAAATCTCTGTTTGGACACCACAGCTGCTCCAGTGCCTGCTTGGGGTTCAGCTCCACGTTTGTTTTCCCATCTTGCACGAACCCATAACATGAGAGACTGGCTGGAGCGTGATGTATGGCCGTGTCCCGGATAGATGGCTTATGGCTCTGCTGGGTGAGATTCCCATCCCACAGGAGGCTCGGAAATTATCCATGTCATGGCTGGAGAGAAGCAGAACCAGCTTTTTATGGAAGGCATCAGTAGTTTTAGCAATTCAGACAGAATGGTTCTGGTTTTTATGGCAGCAGCAAAGTCTTCAAAGGAAAAAGGACCTGAAGAATGAGCTTCTTTCTGACAAATTCCTGGGATTGCATATGATTTCTTCTGCTCAGTTTTTTGTCTGTCTTCTCTTAGTGTCCTTTGCATAAATCTTGCTTTTTCTAGCTATTAGCAGATGGGACTTTAAAGATGTGGATAAACACATTCTTGCAGCTGCCAGAGTGTCGTTCCACTGCAATGGCAGGAAAGGATTTTATGTTGGTGGTTGATTTAGCACAATCCTGAACACACACATGGACATGGATGGGCCTCAGAAATCAATACCAGCAAAATGTGATGCTAGTGTGACTTATACCACTAATAATTAATGTAGATTATAAAGACCATCATAGAATCATGGAATCATTTGAAACTGAATTCATCCAGATACAGAGATGTGAATACATCCAACAATACATTCTGAGGAGACCTTAGAGCAGCCTTCCAGACCTCAAGTGGCCTACAAGAAAGCTGGGGAGGGACTTTTGCCAAGGGCCTGGAGTGATAGGATGAGGAGGGATAGTTTTAAATTGGAAGGGGGAACATTTAGATTGGACATTAGGAAGAAATTCCTCATGATGAGGGTGGGGAGGCCCTGGCCCAGGTTTCCCAGAGCAGTGGTGGCTGCCCCATCCCTGGAGGGGTTCAAGGCCAGGTTGCATGTAGCTTTGAGCAACGTAATCCACTGGGAAGTGTCCCTGCCCATGGCACAGGGTGGAACTGGATGGGCTTTGAGATCCCTTCCAGCCCATACTGTGCTGTGATTCTATGACGATGACTTTGTCTACATCTGTGTTGCTGGTTTCAATGTGGTTTGCAGTGCAGTGTTACACAAACGTCCTTCCTAAGGTCACTGGCAGCCCTTCAGTGCTCAGCCTGCTTTTCCCTTCTGCTCCCTCACAGTGGGGAGCCTCGAACCTTCACTTTTTTTAAGTATCTCTGTATTTCTTTGTAATTTTCCCTTGCTTGCTTATGCAAATTTGAGGAGAGAGAAAAGATGTCATCATGAACATAATTGCCAGCGGGAAGGGGCTTGTGGGTGGGTCATTGTCAGAGGAGGGAGTCCTCATCTGGTAGGTAATGTGGGATTGTCTGTGCTCCTGGGGCTTCCTTAGCTGTGGAATTAGTTTTCTCTGGTGGCACCTCGCCTACCTTAGAAATTCAGTGCTGATTTCCATCTGTGCCTTACACAGCATAGATTTGCATTGTATTTCATTTGGTTTAGAGTGTGGAGGAATCTTTGAATTTACGTAAAATCATTACAGAATCATTGAGGGTGGAAAAGACCTCTCAGCTCATCCAGTCAAGCCTTCAGCCCCACCATTCATGGCTTGAAGTGCCACAGCCACATGGTTTTTGAACCCCTCCACAGGTGGAGACTCTCCCATTGCCCTGCGCAGCCTCTGCCAGGGCTTCACCACTGTCAGGAAAGAAGTTTTTCCTAATCTCCAAACTAAATCTCCCCAGCACAACTTGAGGCCATTTCCTCTTATCCTATCACTTGTTCCTCAGCACCTGCCTCACCACAACCTCCTTTCCAGGAGCTGCAGAGAATGACGAGGTCTCCCCTCAACATCCTTTTTTCCAGACTGAACAGCCCCAGCCCCTCAGCCACCTCTCATAACACTTGTTCTCCAGCCCCTTCCCCAGCTCCATTCCCTTCTCTCGACGTACTCCAACCCATCAAGGTCTTTCTTGCAATGAGGAGCCCCAAAAGCCAGGATTCAAGGTGCAGCCTCACCTGCACTGAGTCCAGGGGGACGATCCCTTCCCTGCTCCTGCTGGCCACCCCATGGCTGATCCCAGCCAGGATGCTGTTGGTCTTCTTTGCAACCTGGACCACTGCTGGCTCGTGTTCAGTCACTAGTGACCAGCACCCCCAGGGCATTTGGAAGGTCAGGAGCTGGTCTGAACCTGAGCGTTGGTGGGTACAGAACGGTGGATGTTTCTCTGTGGGGTGTTGATGGTTCAAGGGCCCCCTGGCCTGAGGGATCTGCCAGGCTGAATTTCTGATGCAGCTGGTGATGGGGTAAGAACTGAACCTCCCTGTTTTTCTTCCCATGCCAGCCCAAGCGCCATGGTGGAAGGGAATAACCTGTTCAGACCTCCTGCTTGTGCCAATAGCAACCAACACTTCCCCTAGCCCTAAGTGCACATTGCTTGCTGAGCTTTGGACCTTAGACTTGGTGAAGTGAGCTGCTTCCCAGAAACCTGACCATGTCCGGATTTATACAAATCTGGAATCATGCAATCATAGAATAACCAGATTGGAAGAGACCCACCATCGAGTCCAACCATTCCTATGGTGTGTGTTCTCCTAGGCTGCACAGTCCAGTTCTCCAGGTCCTGCTGGGTGGCTTGTGTTGGTGGGATGGGAATGGAGAGGCTCCACTTGTAATCACGATCACAATGCCCTGGGCTTTGAAACGATGACAGAACATTTTCCTGCTTGCGTTTGTTCTCATTTAGCTACAGCTTGGTCACCAGGATGTTTTTCAGGGAGGGTCTGGTCAGGGTTGGCACAGGAAAGTCTCTTGTTTCCCAGGCGTGCTTATCGCTTTGTCCTTGACAGCAATGGGAACGTTCAGCACTTTCTTTCCTGTCGAGGCACTCATGAGAACACTGGCAGCATCAGACGGGCTTTCCCGTGTGCCGGGTCACTGAGGGCAGATAAAGCTTCCCCAAATGCTGTTGGCTTGGTGGGAGGAGAATCAATATCTGAACTAGGAATGGAAGGCATCTTGTTCAAATAAAATACCTGGTTTTATCCCTTGGGAAATGTGTTTTGGTGAAGGATGAACAATAAAAGCTTGAGTGCTATAAACAGCTTCATAAATGTGTGAGTTTGTGCCTGGAACAGGGCAGCAGTGGTGAGTGATGCTGCTTAAGCACAGGAGGGTAGAGAAGGCCCTGGCCCAGGTTGCCCAGAGCAGTGGTGGCTGCCCCATCGCTGGAGGGGTTCAAGGCCAGGTTGGATGGGGCTCTGAGCCCCTTGATGCAGTGGGAGGTGTCCCTGCCCATGGCAGGGGTGGAACCAGATGGATGTTGAGGTCCCTTCCAACCCAAACCATTCTATGATTCTACATGGAGCATCTTCTTTGGTGCCCTTAGCAGAGGGGTCTGGTTCACCTCCTGTTTGGAGGAATGCAGCCAGAACAGTAGAGGCTGAATAAGCACCTGGTCCTTTTGATGGGACTCTTCCTTAACCCTCAACCGGCACTCACGCAGGTTTATGATGGATAAAACTGAACAGAAGATCAGTACACCTTGCCAACTGATCACTGTGCTTTAACATGTGCTTACAGTTAGACGTAGAAGTTCCAGCAGCATGGAAATCGCAGTGCAAGGGTGTGTTGAACAGAGAGAATCATAGAATCATAGAATAACCAGGTTGGAAGAGACTTACCAGATCATCGAGTCCAACCATTCCTATCAAACACTAAACCATGTCCCTCAAGAGCCTTGTCCACCCGTCCCTTAAACACCTCCAGGGAAGGTGACTCAACCCCCTCCCTGGGCAGTCTCTGCTAGTGCCCAATGACCCTTTCAGTGAAATTTTTTTTCCTAATGTCCACCTAAACTGCCATCACAGTTTGCATCACATCACAACCTAAACCTGGTCACAGCAGCAGGCTGGGGTCGTTAGAACATGATCAGTAGTGGGGAGAATGCTCCAAGTGTAAACCAAGCAGGACGGTTTGTAGTAATGTTCAGGGTTTGGCTGCTGTCCTCCTCCTGATTTATCATGCACAACCAAATCCATTCATACCTGCCGAGCAGCTCAGCCGTGGTGCATTTGTGTACCCAGCAAGAAGCTGCATATCTGAAGAAAAATAGAGCGTAACAGTCAGCAAGGAGAAGATTTGGTGCCTGGATGGAGCTTTGAAAAAAAACCCAACCAAACACTGCTTTTAGTTTAAATGAAGCCTTTTACCTGCTCTGATTTCTAGGCAAAATTAAAGTCATCGTTTGCATAAGGTTGGGATGGGTTGACTTGAAATTTTTCTTTCCCCTCTGTTAAAAATAGATGTAGGAGAAATGTTTCAGACATTCCTTCTCCCCCAGGATCTTGGGCTACGAACAGAACTACCGTCTCTAGTAGTGTGGGACCGCAACAGATGCTTTCCAAAGCCTTTAAGGTGGTGATTCTGAATGTGTTTTAATGACTATGTAACAGCTGAGTGTTGAGATGCTCTCTTCCAGGGACTGGAATTTCATATTTCCTGTAGGATATGCACTAATTCCCTTACTTGGGCCTGAATTTCGGGGCTGCCATCGTCTTGTACTCCATGGATACATTGACTGATCCTCCTGTTCCAGGCTGTATTTTTTTCCTCCACTCACAGTAGAGAATTGCACCAAATCCAAAGTCAGAGCCTCTTGTGTCGATATTTCCCAGGATCTGGAGCACTGGTCATACCGGCAAGTAAAGGGATGTAGATGGTTTGCATTGTGGAACCTCCAGCAGGCACGTGCTTGTTGAGCAGTGATGCTGCGGGGCTCGGACATTAATGCTTGTGTTTCTGTTTCCCCAGAGATCATTGATGACCTCACTAACCTGGTGGAGAACACAGACGACAAGGTCCGCAACCAGACACGGCATGTGAAGATACTGGACAAGAAATCAACATCTTGTGGTAGGAAATGATTATTAAATGATGAGTAAGGGGCTCGGTCCTCAGAGGCTGTGGGCAATGGGCTTGCCTGAGGAGTTATCAAATACCTCTCCAAAATCCTGTGTGCCTTCAGCATTGCAGGTTTCACTGAATCACAGAATCATTGAGGTTGGGAAAGCCCTCTAAGCTCAGCCAGTCAACCCATCAGCCCAACTCAACTGTGCCTGCTAAATGCTGTCCCCAAGTGCCACTTCTCTATGCTTTTTGAACCCCTTCAGAGATGGGGACTCCCCCACTGCCCTGGGCAGCCTCTGCCAGGGCTTCACCACTCTGTCAGGAAATAAATTGTTCCTAATCTCCAATCTAACCTCACTGCACAACCTTGTGTTGATCCAGCTAACTCCCTTAAGCTGTTTGACTCCAGCATTGCCCAATGTTCTGACTGGGAATTGTAGCACTGTGTGAAATTAGAGTGGTGTGTGTTAATTAGCTTTAAAAGTCTTGGTAGCTACTGGCTCCCACACACTGGTCACAGCAGGGAGTGATGCCACAGGGATCACTGGTGGTGTCCTGCAGCAAGGCATTCTCAGCCAAGTGGTGTTCACAGCCTGCCAGATGTGGGATACTTCTTGGTGACTCTTCAGGCTGTCCTTAAGCTGGGGACGATGAATTGGTCTCCCTTCCCTTATCCATCTCTGGGGAGGGAATGCGGGTTTCCTCTACAGGATGAAGAGCTGGGGGTTTTGATACTAGTTACTTTGGAAGGGTGCTATGGGTGATGGCAGCAAAGGTCTTTATCCTGTGAGGATGCGTGACTCTGAGGAGTGACTGGGTCTGGATGTCCATGGGGAGGTGGTGGCAGTGAGATGCTTCTGGAAATAGATTCTCTTCTTTCAGTGTCCATGATGGCCCCGGCCCTGGTTGCCCAGAGCAGTGGTGGTTGCCCCATCCCTGGAGGGGTTCAAGGCCAGGCTGGATGGAGCTTGGAGCCCCTGATCCAGTGGGAGGTGTCCCTGCCCATGGCAGGGGTGGGGCTGGATGGGCTTCGAGCTCCCTTCCAACCCAAACCATTTTATGATTCCATGATTTGATTTTGGCACAGCAGAAGACTCAAAATGCTAACAATAATAATTTATGCTATGGAAAAATCTGACTTCTAGCCAGAAGTTAATGAAATTTGGCTTATGTAGTAAAAGAGAAGCTGAGAGCTGACTTGGTCTCATATCTGAGTGGAGAGCAGGTTTCTGGCTGGTTGGAAGCTTTTCTTATGATCCAGCAGCAAGAGGGACTGAGCTCAGGCTGGCAGTGGAGCATTTTTCAAGCGCTGGGGGTATGTTGCAGGGCTTTATTCAGTTCTTCACCAGTGATTACCTTTTGAGAGCTTGAGTGATGTAGATTGATGAAAATCTTTGGCTTCTTCTGGAGGTTAAAGTTGACTAGTCAGTCATTCATCTACGGTTTCTGTTGTACCAGCTATAGGCGACTCCAGAGTTCCTGCATGCTTTTTTTATTTTAGATCTTTATTTGCTGACACGAGATGAATTTAATCTAAAAATAACTGCACTCCGATGGTGCCGAGCACCCTGTGGGTCTCTGGGGTCCCATTGATTTCTGTGGTTTCATTTTCAGTGCGAGTACAGGGAAGCACAAGGCGAAACACTGGCACAGGGCAGGCAGTGAATCCCATTCCCAACTGGACGGCTTCTCCCTCCTTCCTAGTTTTAGGTTCCTTGTATGAGTGCAGCCCCAGCCCAGCCCATGTCATAGGATCATAGAATCATAGAACAACCAGGTTGGAAGAGACCCACCGGATCATCTTGTCCAACCGTTCCTATCAAACACTAACCCATGTCCCTCAGCACCTCATCCACCCGTCCCTTAAACCCCTCCAGGGAAGGTGAATCAAGCCTCTCCCTGGGCAGCCTCTGCCAGTGCCCAGTGACGCTTTTTATGTGAAAATTTTTTTCCTAATATCTAGCCTAAACCTCCCCTGGTGGAGCTTGAGGCCATTCCCTCTCGTCCTGTACTGTCACTTGGGAGAAGAGCCTAGCTCCCTCCTCTCCACAACCTCCTTTCAGGTAATTACAGAGAGCAATGAGATCTCCTCTCAGAATATCCCTGCAGAATGATCCTGTCTCTTAACGATCCTGTCTCTTTAACTCTGAAGCCCGTGCACTGGGGAACTTGAGAGGAGGAGGAGGATGGGAGAGTCGAAGGCTGGGAGGATGCTGAGCTGGATTCCTTGGGGGTGACCTCCCTCACCCTTTCCACATTGCAAAACAAGGGGTGGTGAGAAGCGCTCCTGCTGCCTCCGGGTGCCCTTCCCTCTGCTCCAATGGGGCTTCCTCTGTTTGCATAACAATTTGGACATATGTAAACACTGCAGCCCTCAGATGCTGCTTGGTGCTGCCTAAGTGTGAGCTGTAGAACAATAACAGTGAAGGCACAGGCTTTCACGGCCTTCATCCCATCCCTTTTCCACCCTTACCGCTGGTGCTGAACATTAACTGGCACATTGAGATCAGAAACCCCTCTGCATACATACAATTCTTGCTTGAACAAAGCCAGGCGGCAGCAAAACCATCACTTTCTAGGTGATTTTTTTCAAAGGGCTTCTTTTCCACCCTCCAACTTTTCATTTCAATCAATAAAATCTTTAGGAAGTCTTTGGTTTTCATAGAATCATAGAATCACCAGGTTGGAAGAGACCCACCGGATCATCGAGTCCAACCATTCCTATCAAACACTAACCCATGTCCCTCAGCACCTCATCCACCTGTGCCTTAAAGCCCTCCAGGGAAGGTTCCGTTGGATATAAACCAAAGTGAAGTGCCTTGCCTGCCTCTTCCTGCCCCAGGATGCAGACATGTGCTTGGGACCAGCCTCCACGCTATCTGTGGGTGCTTGTTTCTTTGGTTTTGCCTCAGTTTTGCAATCGTGATGTCTTTTTGTTTCTCTGCTGGGGGCCTGTAGCGCAGCTGCCGGTTGTGGATGCATTCGTAGCCTGGTGTGAAGAGTGGAATCATCACCCTTTTATGAGAATGAATGTAACACGTTAATGGGAGAGGTGAGGTCAGTGGCTGGTGCAGTAACAGAATCAAAGCATTGCTGATGAAATCCAATTGTAATCAATATGGCAGCACCTTGCTCTCATGCAGACATAATTTCAAACCTTGGAGTTGTTTCCAGTGACCGACATGATCTGTGTCACAGCTGTCAGTCCCTTGGTTCTGCCTGCCGGGTCCTAGCAGCAGTGGTGGCTGCCCCATCCCTGGAGGGGTTCAAGGCCAGGTTGGATGGGGCTTGGAGCCCCTGATCCAGTGGGACGTGTCCCTGCCCATGGCAGGGGTGGGACTGGATGGGCTTTGAGGTACCTTCCAACCCAAACCATTCCATGATTTGCAGTTTATTGTCAGTGCTGTTTCTCTTGACTCAGGAGCTGTTGACAATCCCACATGTGGTTTTCCCCCATGAAGGCTGCCTGGGATAGAGCCCCTCTTCCTTGCTGGCCCTGGGCAACCCCACACTGGTGTCAGAGAGAGCTCCCAGTGGAAGAATAATCATGAGGTGCACTCAAATCTGCTGAATTTTTGAAAACATTGGAAATCATCACTCCTCTCTGCAGGCATATGTTTTCTTGCTGGTTGGCATGGTTTGATTACAGCCGGGCCTTTCGGAAGGCTGGTAGGATATTCATACATCCTTGATTTCAGAGATTTGCATTGAGCTTTCACCACAATGTAACTGCAAATCGTTAGTCAAATGTTAGGCTGCCTTGACCAGATTTGCTACAAGAATGCCTGTGTGCTCAATCCTGTCTTTTCAATTTTACCACTGATACTTTTGGATTGGTTTGTCCCCACTCTCTCAGTCTGCGTACCTTTTTGGAGGTTTTTTTGCAGAGAAACCATCCGTAACCATTGCTCACTAACTTTTACAGTAGAAACTGCAACCCCCAGAGTGCACTATTAAGAAATGTGTTTAAAAACAAGCAAAGAAATGAAAGTTTAATTAATTTTGAGATGTTGGGTGTTGAAACAAGTTTGCCTCAAACAAACCCTTGAGCTGGAACAACCTGTATAGAATCCTGAAATCAGTACGGTTGGAAAAGAAACCTATGATCATCCAGTCCAGAGTGGTTTGAGTTGGAAGGGACCTTACAGATCATCTAATTCCAATCCCTCTGCCATAGGCAGGGGCACCTCCTATTGCATCAGGTTGCTCCAAGCCCCTTACAACCTGGCCTTGAACCCCTCCAGGGATGGGGCAGCCACCACTGCTCTGGGCAACCTGGGCCAGGGCGTCCCCACCCTCATTGTGAAGAATTGACTCCTAATGTCTAATCTAAATCTTCCCCCTTCCAATTTAAAGCCGTTCCCCTTCATCCTATCACTCCATGCTGTTGTAAAAAGCCCCTCTCCAACTTTCTTGTAGCCCCCTTCAGGTTCTGGAAAGTCACTATAAGGTCTCCTTTGACTCTTCTCTTCTCCAGGCTGAACAACCCCGACTCTCTCAGCCTGTCCTCATACAGGAGGTGCTCCAGCCCTCAGATCATCTCCATGGCCTCCTCTGGACTCACTCCAACAGATCCATACTCGGATTATGAATCCAAATAATGAAGATTATAAATTTGTCGTAGAAACAAGCCAAAAAGAGCAAACTCTTCTTTCTGGTAGATGTGTCCGCCCCCTTCCAAGCCGTGTGGGGGGAGCAGACTTTGTGTTTGCTGTTATCACGGCGTGTCTCCTCTAACCTTTCAGGTAAAGGAGTAAAATGAGAAGCAACCACCAAACAGACCATACTGGGGCAGCATCTTTGTGATCTACAGTTGCACAGTGGCAGCTGAGGAGTGTTTTTTCCACCTTTCATTTTCTCCTGTTCCACAAGATGGCATTGCAATCTAATCGCCTTCCGCTGGCCCAGGTAGACGCTCTCAGCTCCCATTTCTGTCCTCACAGAGGTTTTTGGCGATGCCGAGAGTAGGGTGTAGATTATGGTAACATCAGTCAGTACCAGCCAGGGGGTTTTTATCTTTTCAAATCACCAAAATACCTGAAATAAAGACAGACAAACCTGTTAATTGGAGATTCTGGAAGGTTTCATTTGTTTTCAAACAGACTGGCTTGGATTGTGTAAGGTTTCCTCTAGAAAATAATGATTCATGCGGAGGCTTTTCCTGCCAGATTCTGTGATGGCTCTGTTCTACGTTTGGGTTATTTTTGCCATGGATTTAATTTGTTTTATAAAGTCCGGGTGGCAGTTGCTCAGTTTGTTCCTCTGACGTAGGCTGGGTGTTTCGATGAGCGAGTCTCCATCCGTTGATGTTTTTCAGTGGAGACACTGGTGCCGTGTGCCATTAAATCAGCCTTTCCTGCAGCACGGCTCTTGGAGAAGTTACACCAAGATTCCTCCCCAGAGCCGCTCCAGCAAGGGCGCTGGCTCTGAGTCACCTCTCCCTGCTTCAGCCGGGTGAGTTTTCTTGGCCGGACAAGTTCTATATTTTCCTGATTTATTAAATTCCTTCTTTTCCTTCCTTTTTTCCTTCCATTTGAAGCACTTGGATGGTGAAAAGTTCATTCTGAGCTGTTACCCCTACGAGAAAAGAACCTGTAGCAGAAGAATGATGAATCTCTTGGTTGAACTGGGCTCATCACTAGCATCTCCAGTGATCACAGAATCATGGAATGGTTTGGGTTGGAAGGCACCTTAAAACCCATCCAGTTCCACCCCTGCCATGGGCAGGGACACCTCCCACTGGATCAGGAGCTCCAAGCCCCATCCAGCCTGATCTTGAGCCCCTCCAGGGATGGGGCAGCCACCACTGCTCGGGGCAACCTGGGCCAGGACCTCCCCAGCGTAATGGGAAAACATTTCTTCCTGAGATTGCAGTTCAATCTCCCCTCTTTCAGCTCAAAACCATTCCCCCTTGACCTGTCTCTGCCCTCCCTGATCAAGAGCCCCTCCTCAGCTTTCCTGGAGCCCCTTTCAGTCCTGGAAGCTGCTCTAAGGTCTCCTTGAACCCTTGTCTTCTTCAAGCTGAACAAGCCAAACTCTCTCATCCTGTCCTCATACAGGAGGTTCTCTAGCCCTTGGATTGTCTCCGTGGCCTCCTCTGGACTCACTCCAACAGCTCCATGTCCTTCCTGTGCTGAGAACTCCAGAACTGGATGCAGGGCTCCATGCAAGATCTCTCAGAGCAGAGCAAAGGGGCAGAATCCCCTCCCTCCCTGCTGGTCCCACTGCTTGGGATGCAGCCCAGGACACAGTTGGCTTTCTGAGCTGTGGGTTCTCATTGTTGGCTCATGTTCAGCTTCTCATCCCCCAGCACCGCAGATCCTTCTCCTCGGGGCTGCTTCCAGCCCATTCTCCTCCCTGGCCGTGTCTATGATCTATCTGTGATCTCTGCTGTCTCCAGAGTGCTGATGCTTCCATCCTTTCAGGACCAATGCAACCCAGGGAAGTGACTAAGGGGCAGCGGTCAGTGGTTGATCCAAAGATGGAATTCCATCTGGACTTTTCTGCCTGACTGTTCCTGGGGAATCCCAGCAGTCCAACCAATCTCACCTGTGGATTCTAGCTTACTCCTAGCCTGGTTCCCTTGCATGTCATCCTCCTTGGTGCTGTAATTCTCCTCTGAGCTTCCTGGAGTGTCTCCTTCCTCTGCTTTTCCTTCCCCAGGAGAGTGCGGGTCGACTGCACCCTGGGGAGCCGAGGTCTGCCACGGCCCAGCCTGCTGTGGGGAGGAGCTGATGGGTTGTGTGTGTGCGGCCATGCTCCTCCCATCTTGCCCCACTGACTTCTGATCCTACTGGCTAATTAAACCTCAAATTAGTTGGAAATAGAGGTCGCAAAGATAAGGAGCCGCTACAAGCTTCCTTGAGCGTCTCTTTCTCATTAGAGAGACCCAATTAAGAGTCCCATTGAGGGGGGAAGGCAGGGTGAGCTCAAGTCTCATTAGACAGCAGAGGAGTCTCAAAGCAGATTAGCTTGGGGACATCACAGGAAAAGTGGCTTCTTTAATTCTGTTAATAGCACAACATCTAACCAGGCGGGTCTGGTAGTTTCAATACTTTACTCATCTAGGCCTTCTGGTTAATTTGCTGTCTTGCACTCTTGTTTCCCCATAATGTGAAGCACTTTTCCTCCACGTCGTTCACTCTGAACCCCCAGGGAGCAGATGAGATGCTCCCAGGATGACTAACGGTGTGAACAAAACATCCCAAAATCACGTTCTGATTTAGCAGATACACTGCATAAACTGGTCAGTCCTGGTGCTTAGATGATGCCTCCATAAAGATGTCACAGAATCATAGTATCATAGAATTTTTTGGTGAAAAAGACTTTTGAGATCAGGTCAAACCATACCTGTCCACTAAGCACCTCATCCACCTGTCTTTTAAACACTCCCAGGGTTGGAGACCCCACCACCTCCCTGGGCAGCCTCTGCCAGTGCCTGAGAACCCTTTTGGTGAAGAAATTTTCCCTGATGTCCAGTCCAAACCTCCCCTGGCACAACCTGAGGCTATTTCCTCTTGTCCTATTCTCTGTCACTTGGGTGAAGAGCCCAGCACCCACCTCACCACAATCTCCGTTTTGGGAGCTGCAGAGAGTGATGAGGTCTCAGCCTCCTTTTTTCCAGGCTAAACAACCGCAGGGGCCTCAGCTGCATCTCATAACACTTGTTCTCCAGCCCCTTTCCCAGCTCGGTTCCCTTCTCTGGATGCACTCCAGCCCTTCGAGGTCTTTCTTGGAGTGAGGGACCCAAAATTGAACCCAGGATTTGAGGTGGTACCTCACCAGTGCTGAGCACAGGGGCACAGTCCCCTCCCTACTCCTGCTGGCCACGCTGTTTCTGGTACAGGCCAAGATGTCACGTCCTCACTCCACGGTGCCATGATTCCCTCCAGACAGCTCGTGTCCTCTCCATGCTGCCTCCTCCTTCCCCGTGCTGTGCACACAGCTTCAGTGTTTGCCTTGAAATTGTTGTGCTGAGATGCTGAAGTGGGTTGAGCTGATGAAAGAACCCAGACCTAAGCTGTTATAAACCCTTTAAAAAAAAAACCCAAATGAGGTATTTTGGCGTTGCTTTATGAGTTTCTTGCCAGGTGAGGGGCATGGCCCTTACTGGTGGTGTCCGCTCTGTGTGTTTAGCAGGAAAGGATGGGAAGAGCCTTCTGGGTCATAGGATCCCTTCAAGATCAGTCTCGGAGAACAAGCTTGTTGTTTCCCCCCCATTACTCCCATTGGAACGCCGCAGTGGTCATAAACTTATTTCCAGCCTGGACTTGTCAAGGATACTTCATTTTGCCCACGTGCAACCCTTGTTCGGGTCTCTTCAATAGTTCCTTTCCCCTTTTATGCCTCTCCCTCAACTGCGTGTGTCCAAGAGATGACCCAGTGTTCCCTCCCCCCTTTTGTTTTGTAGGGCTGAACATTTCAATCTAAATTCACCATGCTGGTTTCTGATGACCCCTTTTTTAAAACTTTTTCCTCTGTAAACTTCATTTTGTAGCCAGAAGGATGCCCCGCAGCATCCCCGGTGTGTTCTCACTGTGCCTCACCCACCGGCTCTAGTGCTTCTCTGACTGCGGGAGGCATTTCGGCCACAGCACGTTGGTGCTTTGGTCCGTTCGGCGTTGAGCTGTTTGCTTGGCCCTTTCTCACTTTTCAACATTTCCCACCCAAGTTCACTTTCTTTCTGACTCGTGGCAGAAACTGCTGTTTGTCCCAGGTACGTGGCTTCCCCCTTTCATCCCACTGAATTTCAGCCTTCGGAGTTACCAGTTTTTTCCCTCTGTGCCGTCCCAGCTTCCCCTGGGCTGGTGCTGCTTTCCAACTTTGTGTCATCAGCACATTTCATTAGCACACTTACTTTTTGTGCCAAGGTCATTAATAACAATATTTAATAAGATCAGCCTCCTGACCGTTCCTTGAGGAGCTCCGCCAGTGACCTCCATCCATTCTGATTCTTCTTTCAGCGCCGCTTTCCCTTTCACCAGTTTCCTGCTCTGACAGTTCTGCTAATCCCCATCTTTTTCATTCCACGATTTCCCTCATGACTCTGTATCAAATGCCTCGCTGGAGTCGGCGTGGGTGGGATCCATCGCGCTTCCTTTTGTCGAGAAAATTCATTCTCTTGTCGGGCTAACCTAGTCATAGAATCACAGAACAGTTCAGGTTGGAAAAAACCTTTAAGACCCTGGACTCTGGGCATAAACCACACACTGCCAACTCCACCACTAAACCAAGTAGCTGAGCACCACATCCACGTGGCTTTTAAACAACCCCCTCCAGAGATGGGAACTCCACCACTGCCCTGGCTTGACAGCCCTTTTGGTAAAGTAATAGTTCCTAATATCCAGATTCGTTCTGTTTGATCCTCCTTCCCTTCAGTACAGTCACATTGTTTTCCATCCTGTTTACCATTTGGTTCCATGTTTTAATTAGTCTCCCTTTAGTTGGCTTCGGAGCCTCCGAGGTCAGTTGGACAGGCGTGGGGTTCCTCGCCTCACTTTTTCCCTTCTATGATGTGGTCGTGTGGATGCTGTTGTTCCTCTCTGGAATACGTGTCTCAGAGAATGTTCAGTTTAAAAGGAAGAGCCTCGAGCTTTGTGTGCATCAGCTCTTCTGGCTTCATTAACCGGCTTGCTTTTTTTAATGAGTTTGCCATGTGGCAATGAGACCCTCCAGAACCACTACAGCCTCCTCTATCCTCCCACCAAGCCCAGGGCTGGCAGATTCAAGCAGCAGTCACTTGCTGCAGGTGCTGCTGGGTCCTCTGTCCCTGTGCTGCATCTTCCCATGTGCTGTTTTCTGGCTGCCATGGTTCCTGGAGCATCACTCCGGGTAACTTCTGCAGACAGAGACACGAGTAAGATGGTTTGGTCAAGGCTGCACAACAAGAATGGTGTAAACATGGGGTAACGGGCAGTCACAAAGTAATGGGGACAGAAATCATTTTGCTACAAGGAGAGTGGATTGAGAGCAGCCCCGAGAAGGACCTGGGGTGCTGGGGGATGAGAGGCTGAACATGAGCCGGCAGCATGTTCTTGCAGGCCAGAAAGCCACCCGTGTCCTGGGCTGGACACCAGCAGGGAGGGAGAGGATTCTGCCCCTCTGCTCTGGTGAGACCCCACCTGGAGTCCAGTTTCCAGCTCTGGAGTCCTCAGCACAGGAAGGACATGGAGCTGTTGGAATGAGTCCAGAGGAGCCCATGGAGATGATCCAAGGGCTGGAGAACCTCCTATATGAGAGAGTTGAGGCTGTTCAGCCTGGAGAAGAGAAGGCTGTGAGGAGACCTTAGAGTAGCTTCCCGTACTGAAAGGGGCTCCAGGAAAGCTGGGGAGGGACTCTTGATCAGAGAGTGCAGGGAGAGGACAAGGGGGAATGGTTTTGAGCTTAAAGAGGGGAGATTGAGATTAGATTTTAGGAAGAAATGTTTTGCTGTGGGGGTGGGGAGGCCCTGGCCCAGGTTGCCCAGAGCAGTGGTGGCTGCCCCATCCCTGGAGGGGTTCAAGGCCAGGTTGGATGGGGCTTGGAGCCCCTGATCCAGTGGGAGGTGTCCATACCCATGGCAGGGGTGGAACTGGATGGGCTTTGAGGTCCCTTCGAACCCAAACAATTCTGTGCTTCTGGGACAAGGAGGTTGTGTTTCAAGTGCAGTGTCTGTGTGTGAGCATCAAGGTTGCAAAACTGTCAGCTGTGGGTAGCTGAGCCCTAAATTTAAGGACCCCTCAAACAATGATAGAGGAAGCTGGAGAGTAGCATCTCTGGGGATTGGTTGTGAGACGTGAATCAGGCACAGGTTCAAGTCTGAAGCTGTGAAATGACACCCCTCCCTGTGAGGAGATGGAGTGAAGGGGAGAGGGAGGGGAGGGGGGCATGGAGAAGAGAGCAATAGGCTGTAGACATCTTTTTAATTACATTTGCATATGCAGCTGTTCAAACAGAGTGAACTTCATCATTGCTGGTTCATACCTATCAGGAGATTTAGAGCAGCTGTTGTCAACCCACATCACGGGCTTGTACAAATCTGGTAGTAAAAGAAGCCCTTGGGCACCCTCCTCGCCCAAGCTGTCCATCACTCCAAAGGGCAAGCAATTAGCTGTGTTTGACTAGTGAGCAAGATTGGAATGGTGTGAAACATCCAAGGCAAGTGCTTACAGCTTGGTTTCCAAGGCTACATGTTGCAGAATTAAATCATTAATTTATATTTCTGAAAATGGTGCTGAAATGTGTTAATTTATACATTACCAAAGAGGCTCAAACTCGCCTCCTTCTGCCTTTTCTTTCCTGATGTGCTCAATGACAAAATAATTGCTCTGGAATTGAGCTACAGCGGTGTTCTGGCTTGGGATTTTGTGCCATGTTAAAGCTAAATTAGAGGGGAAATTATGTGAGTTAACCACTGGTATTAATTCTTTAGACCTTTAAATTCTGCCTTAAACTTCAGCTCCCAAATACCCAAGCAAGTCATTTCCAGCCTCATGGTCTTGTTCCTCTAAATCCAGCCCAGGCAGAGGTGTTCTCCTGAGCATGGTGCCGGACAGAGAGAGGATCCAACATCTGGATCCCACATGATAGACACTCCAGGGACACAATGATGTGCACAGGATATCATAGAATCAT
>WAAB01003480.1:318900-348324 GCA_013389865.1 Piaya cayana | reverse complement strand
GAGCTTGAGGCCATTCCCTCTCATCCTGCCCAGCTCCCTCTTCTCCACAACCTCCTTTCAGGTAGTTGTAGAGAGCAATGAGGTCTCCCGTCAGCCTCCTCTTCTCCAGGCTAAACACCCCCAGCTCTCTCAGTCGCTCCTCGTAGGACTTGTTCTCCAGCCCCTTCACCATGGTCAATGGAGAAATCAGTTCACTAAGGACCAAGGGTTCTACTGGCTCTTCAGGGCTTTCTGAGATGAACAGAAGTTGTTGGAGCACCTCCCATCCAAGGACAGGCAGAGAGAGTTGGGGTTGTTCAGCCTGGAGAAGAGAAGGCTCTGCGGAGACTTTATAGAAGCCTTCCAGTACTGAAAGGGGCTACAAGAAAGCTGGGGAAAGGCATTTTATAAAGACCTGGAGTGATAGGATGAGGAGGGAAGTGTTTTAAAATGGAGAGGGGAAGTTTTAGACTGGGCATTCTTCACAATGAAGGTGGGGAGGCCCTGGCCCAGGTTTCCCAGAGCAGTGGTGGCTGCCCCATCCCTGGAGGAGTTCAAGGCCACGTTGGATGGGGCCCTGAGCCCCTGATCCAGTGGGAGGTGTCCCTGCCCATGGCAGGGGTGGAACTGGATGGGCTTTGAGGTCCCTTCCAGCCCAAACCATTCTATAATCACTCTGATGTGGCTGGAAGGTGTGAGTGCAGCCTTCGTGAACGTTACCTTTCAGGCAGCATTAGCACAGACTACCTGGACTTCAGCTGGGGTTTGCATCCTTTACTTTGCTCACGCTACTGGATGTCGCACAGAGGTGATAGAGGCTCACATCCAAGCTGTCATACCAGTGTTGGAGCTAGGTCTGAAGTGATTTCTAGAACTCTGAATGTGACAACAGGGCATCATGCTTTTCTGCAAACCAAGTTCGACAGCGGTGGCTGCGACACTTTCCCATGAGCCGCAAAGTGGGATTCATGGTTTTGATATCCAGCGTGCCCGCTGCAGCAATAATTGTTTGCTTGTGGAGTGGAAGGAGGGAAGGGGTTTGTTTCTGCTGCAGGATGATCAGCTTAGAATCATAGAATCACCAGGTTGGAAGAGACCCACCTGATCATCGAGTCCAACCATTCCTATCAAACACTAAACCATGTCCCTCAGCACCTCTTCCACCCATGCCTTAAACACCTCCAGGGAAGGGGACTCAACCCCCTCCCTGGGCAGCCTCTGCCAGTGCCCAATGACCCTTTCTGTGAAAAATTTCCTAATGTTCAGCCTAAACCTCCCCTGGTGGAGCTTGAGACCATTCCCTCTCATCCTTTCCTCTGTCACTTGGGAGAAGAGGCAGCTTGTGCTGGTGACCATGCTGGGACGTTCTGTGGGCGCTGGGATCAGCAGCTGAGTTGCAGGTGTGAGATTGTGCCTCGCGTGGCTTCAGATGCGTTGTGGTTGCCTTGTACCACATCCCTACTTGAGCTGTAACACACAGGAGCCACTGTGTAATCTTTTCCTTCTGTGTATGAAAGAATGCATCAGAACATGGCCTTCTTGGCCAGGAGAACAGGACCCCTAGCTTATTTTTAGTGGAAATTTCATTTGCCAAACCATGCTTTGAAAACCCATCTGGTAAATGCATTGATCTGTGAGATGCGCTGGGAAAGGTAAAACTTACTGTAAGTGTTGTAAACCTCTGATCTGGTGCAGAGCCTTTTGCGGGAGGTGCTGTGGGCTTGAACATTACCCTGAATTGTCATCCCTGGGTTGTGTTCATAGAATCATAGAATCACCAGATTGGAAGAGACCCACCGAATCATCGAGTCCAACCATTCCCACCAATCTCTAAACCATGTCCCTCAGCACCTCGTCCACCCGCACCTTAAACACCTCCATACTAATCCATATGACCTCTCTCTCCTCATTAACACAAAGTAAACATTTACTTAGCTTTTCACCATTTTGCAATCAGATTTTAGAGCTTCTTAGAGTCCAGTAGTAGATTAAAAAAAAAAACCAAAAGAAGACACTCAAGAATATGCTCACTGACAAATTATCAGAGCCCACACAGATTATCTGAGAGTTATTCAAATTATAAAAGACAGTTGTTTTTTTGTCCCACTTTACAGTGTTTGAGGCCATATAATTCCCTTCAGATCTAAATGAAGTCTTAGGCTTTTTCCTGTGAAAATTACCAATACAATTTCTCCAAGATCAGTACAACACTTTAAGAGCATATAAAAGGTTCCTACTTCTTTCCATTAGATTTCCTATGATCACAGGCACAACGTTGTACAGTTTTAAATTAAAATAGCAGCCACCAGTGGTTGTCCTTGCAGTGTCATTTTAAGGGAATTATTTCAATCTCTGTACTGAGCAAGTTTGAAAAAGCAATGGATTCATTATTTCTGTGGACTTTGAGAACTGATCGCTTCTGCCTGATGGTTTAATTCCGCTGGCCGCTGGGCTTCCTAGAGACCCGCTAAGGAGGGAGCGGGACGAGGTGTCCCCTGTGCTCCCTTCCCAGCTCTCCTTGCAGGGCTCCTCTCTAAACATCGCCCCTCGATGCTTTCTTTTGTCAGCAGCCTGAAAGGATATGCTTATTGTAAAGGTCTTTCTCCTCTGTAGATGGACAGTTTTATACCCTCCGGACTGTGAGTTTTATGGCCTGTAGTTTTCTGAGCAAATGGATTTGCTCACGAGTTGGCCAGGCTCAAGTGACCTTCTCTTCTTCATTAACTTACTGTTGAAAAATATGCATGCGGTGGTAGTTGCAGAGCCTTGATTGGGGTTATTTTAGGTGCTGTGGGGAGGTCTGTGCCTTCCCTTCCCTCCTCATTATCAAGCAGAAGCGACTGCTTTGGGTCTGGTTTATTTACCTAATAAACTGCCTCTTGTATCGTCTAGGAAATGCTCGCATTTTTCAGCCAAGAAATCCTAGTAACAGGCAAAGAGAGGTCCAGCAGTCAGGGCTGGGGAAACAAGGAGATGAAGGTCAGCTAATATTGCTGTTATTCTCTTTCCCGGTGGCCATGACAGCAGGGGAGGTTTATTTGAAGATCCCAGACTCAGAGTCATTGCTTGCATTGTTGGTCCCCGGCGCATTGGAGGCTGTGCCAACACTTGGGATATTAATGCATTCTCCAGATCTGTGAATGGAGAATTCCTCCGCACTCCTTCCTTTGAAAAAAAAAAAAAGGGGGGAGGTGGGGGGAAAATCCTCTTCTCTCCCCTTCCCCCCTTCTCCCTGCACTTTGTTTGCGGTGCCTTTGTCTGTGGGACGTTGCTGGGCATCTTTAATGAGAAGGGGAAGAATCGCTGGGCTGGGGGCCGGAGTGGCGGGCACAGCTCCTGCTTCCAGCACTGACGGCCAAGCTGGGATGAGGTGCTCGGGTCATGCCATGCCCAAACCCTGCTCATCTCACAGGGGCAGGGTTTGGGGATGCAAATATCCAAGGAGTGAGAAGAAAAAGGTTCTTTTTTGACACGTATGATTTGCTTCCTCCAAGGAGAAAATCCTACCCCATTGCCCCAACACAGGACACGATGCCTGAGCGCTTCGCATTTGTCCCAGCTCTGTGGCCACAGCCGCGTCCCAGCCCATCCCCAGCAGCTGCTCAAAGGGACCAAATCACAGCAATTCCTGCTCCTGGTGACTTACTGACGGTGAAAAATTGGGTTCTGTTTGGGAGGAACACAGAGCAACCTGGCCCTGATGATGGAGAAAGTAGCGGGGAGCTGAAGCTTGGTGGGATGGATCTATGGAGCCTTTCATGGGGTTCAGCAGGAATAAAAGCTGGTTTGATGATGAGACAATTATGTACTAATAATGCAATAGGTCAGGGAAGGTATTGGAGCAGAAAGGCATCTGAGCAGCCTTCCAGTACCAAAAGAGGCTACAGTGAAGCTGGGGAGGGGCTCCTGATCAGGGAGTGCAGGGAGAGGATGAGAGGGAATGGTTTTAAGCTGCAAGAGGAGAGATTGAGATGAGCTCTTAGGAAGAAATGTTTTTCTGTGAGGGTGGGGAGGCCCTGACCCAGGCCACCCAGAGCAGTGGTGGCTGCTCCATCCCTGGAGGGGTTCAAGGCCAGGTTGGATGGGGCTTGGAGCCCCTGATCCAGTGGGAGGTGTCCCTGCCCATGGCAGGAGATGGAACTGGATAGGCTTTGAGATCCCTTCCAACCCAAACCATCCTGTGATTCTATGAGATTTTCTATATATTCCCATTCCGTCACAGGAATTGAACTTAGATTTGTTTTTTCTTTGATCCCTCCTGGAAATGTTAATGAGATGAAAACTGTTAAAGAGCTCTGCAGACACTGCCCTGCTTTGGAGAAGGGTGGGCTGAAACTCAGACCCTCTGGAGGGCTTCTGACACACAAGCAACCCCTTTGTTCCCTCCTCTATAACCCAAGACTTGTCTGAAATTGGAGGGAGGATGAGAGGAGGCTGGAGAGGCCGGGCTGGAGGCACGGTGTTCCCCATTTACAAGAGACAAATCTCCGCTGGCTATTAAGGCCGCGGTTTGATGGGCATCGCACTGCCTGCGTTTGAAGTCGAGACTGAAAGTCCTCTGAGGATGTAAGTGGGATGCTTTTAGGCTGTCTTTCAATTCGACTTAATTAAGAAACTGGTGGGCTTTGTCTGGAGGGCCCCGTTAACATGTGAAGCCCGGGCCCCCTGTGCCGAGGGGCCGGGAGGGGGACACCCATGCATGCTGCTTTTGTGCCGTGTTGCCAAACTGAAGACAGTAGCGAGTGCGAGGTGGGCATTGCCTGAGGTCAGCACTTGTGTGCAGCAGCAAAGCCGCCTCCCGCCGCAGAAAACATTTCTGGGAGAGCCGGAGCCGACCGGCCTTCCTGCGCAACCTCCATGGGGAAACAACATTAATTCATGGGAGCCTGGAGGGAGTTTGTGCGTGTCCTTCATTGGTCCTAATGGGGGATTGGAGATTATACCAAGAAAGAGCAAATACTAATCCTTAAGTAGCCGATTTATCCTCATTTTTAGGTCTTTAGTCTTGGTGCTTCTTGCTTGACAAGTGTCCAGTGAAGTGTTTCTTCCACTCCAGTTCAAAGTGCATCTCATGAAATGAATCTTAGAATCAGGGAATAGTTTGGGTTGGAAGGATCCTCAGAACCCATCCAGTTCCACCCCTGCCATGGGCAGGGACACCTCCCACTGGAGCAGGGGCTCCAAGCCCCATCCAACCTGGCCTTGAGCCAGCACCAAATAAACATGAGGTGACCACAGAGATGGTCTGAGGGCTGGAGCACCTCCCATGCTAGGACAGGATCTCCAGCTCCTGCAGGGCTCGGTGTTTTTAACTCGTGCAGGGTTTGTAGTGTCCCAGCAGACACCCTGTTGAATTCAGCTTGAGAGCATTAGCAAGGCAACAGCGCTTCTATAAACTTTTGGAAAAGCACCTTATTGGAGCCAAAGTGACTCATCCCTGCAAGAGAAGCAGTGAATGTTTTTCTGGCATTTAAATAAAATGCAAAAATATGTATTTCCCACCTTGATGTTAAAATAAAGTGAGGGAGAAAAGCCCAATGTTTAGGCCTTCTACAAAAACATCAGCAGTGCCAAGTGATTCATACTGGGTATATTACAGTGAGCTTTCAGGGGGAGTGCAGTGTTATAAACAGTAACATTTCCAGTCCTTGAGCTGAAAGTGTTTGATTTCTTGTGAATGTTTAATTCTGTGCTTTCTGATTCATAAAACACTTGATCCGGGGCAGCGGTGCTTGACAAGGTGCTTGAATAGCTTGGGAGCCAGGTGAATGTTTCAAGTTGATTTCCAGTTTCTGTTTGAGCTTGAGGTTCGGCTGGGAGACAAGGTGGAGAGTGGATTTTCAGCCTTTGCATCGCACCTCAGCCTTTTGCTGAATTTCTGTCCTTTCTGCACGTCTCTCCCAGCATTGCTGCTTCTGCTTTGCTGTTTCCTGGGGTAAGAGGAGCAGAAACAATATTTCTGTTGGATGCACGGCTGNTCCTGTCTCCTGTGTCTTGGGAGAAGAGCCCAGCTCCCTTCTCTCCACAACCTCCTTTCAGGTAGCTGGAGAGAGCAATGAGGTCTCCCCTCAGCCTCCTCTTCTCCAGGCTAAACACTCCCAGCTCTCTCAGCTGTTCCTCATAAGGCCTATTCTCCAGCCCCTTCACCAGCTTCATTGCTTGACAAGGAGTTTAGATCAGACTGCCTTGCCCGCTGACAAAAAGCTGTTCCTGTGCTGGAATCCTCACAGAGACTTCTCTGCAGCTGGATTTCATAGAATCATTAAGGTTGGAAAAGCCCTCTCAGCTCATCCAGTCCAACCGTCAGCCCAGCCCCACCGTGCCTGCTGAACCATGACCCCAAGTGCCACAGATACACTTTTTTTGAATTGTCTTGGGCAGTTTGCTCCAGTGTGCACTGTCTCTGCTGAGCTGCTGTAACATGGATCTACTCTGAAAATATGTAGTTGATGCAGAAGAAGGCTCACACTTTAGGTCCTTAAATTCTGCTTGAAATAAAGAGTTGGGGATTTTGGAGGCTTGATGGAAAAGGGTTTGTTCTTTTCATACTGTTTGAGCCCTGTAGAAGTGAGGAAGGTTAGGTTCTGTTAATTGGTAAATCCGTGAAGGACAGGTTTGGGCTGTCCAGGCAGCTCCCATTGCAAAGATGCTTCATTTCAGCTGCCAGAGGAACCAAAGAGATCATCATCCAGAAAAAGAATCATAGTCATTGAATGGTTTGAGTCAGAAGATCTCATCCAGTTCCACCCCTGCCATGGGCAGGGACACCTCCCACTGGATCAGGGGCTCCAAGCCCCATCCAACCTGGCCTTGAACCCCTCCAGGGATGGGGCAACCACCACTGCTCTGGACAACCTGGGCCAGGGCCTCCCCACCCTCACAGCAAAACATTTCTCCCTAAGATCTCATCTCAATTTCCCCTCTTTCAGCTGAAAACCGTTCCCCCTCGTCCTATCCCTGTATCCCCTGAGAAAGATTCCCTCCCCATCCAGAAAACTGGAGCAGAGCTGGCTTTCCCTTGCTGCTATGGAAATGCCAGTGACTTTTTGGTGGTCATCTCTTGTCCTGCTATTTCTGGCAATAAGTACATGAATTCATTTCAGAGCTTGGAACTGGGGAGTACTTAGATGTTAAATGGCTTAATAAGCTGAGCTGTTTGCTGCATGACTGATGTGGCAGCGCCCAAAGGAGAGGCGTCTGTATTGGTGACTGCCGCGTGTCCGTAGGTGGGCACTCAGGTATTTTTATGGGTTATGACTGAACAAGTTTTACAACGTATGAGCTCCAGTCGTCTGCTTCCTTGCTTAATTTGGCAGGGTTCACAGGAGAGCCGAGCATGAGTTAAGGGGCAGTTTTGGCTCTGTTCTGCTCAACAGCTGGTGTAGTGGTGGTCCAGCTCACCTGAGACACCAAGTTGGCTCCGTACCTCTGAGATAGTGGGGAGGACCCCCGTCTGCTCTTAAAGCTCTCATCCAGCATCAGTCAGTAAAGGAATGGGGTGTCAGGATGGCAGGAGATATATTATTTCTAGGCAGGCTTCCATATTTGTGGGTGTGTGGCTGGTTTGTGCTCTTCTACCAAGGTTCATGGAAGGAAAGTGCTAAAAAAAAGACCTCATGGCCATAAGGGACAAAGAGAGGAGCTGGGAGTAGCAGCGGAGCTGTTGCCATGAGGAATGGCTGCCCTCTGCCACCAGCCCAGCGCTGGCTCCATTTTGCAGTGGTTGACCTGTTAGTAGCTCCATATCGTATAAATTGTCCTTGGTGGAACCAGCAAGTGCTGATGTCCCCATTGGAGTGGTTGTGGCTCAGCCGTGTCCACACCCTGGAGCATTGTCACTGTCTGCCTGCTCTCGGATAGTCTCAGTGCAGCTCTGACCTTGAGGTGCTGGAGGAGCTGGAATGAAGCAGTTGGATTTTGATGATGCGATCCAGAATGTGTCGTATTTACCCAGAGGAGGTGTGGATTGCTTCACAGTGAGGTAACAGAGAGTCATGGAATCATTAAGTCTGGAAAAGACCTCTGAGCTCATCCAGTCCAACCATCAGCCCAACCAACCCCACCATGCTGACTAAACCATGTCTGAACTGCCATGGCCACACATTTGAACCCCTCCAGGGATGGGGTCTCCCCCGCTGCCCTGGGCAGCCTCTGCCAGGGCTTCACCACTCTGTCAGGAAAGAAGTTTTTCCTTATATCCAGTCCAAACCACCTCTGGTGCAACTTGAGGCCATTTCCTCTTGTCCTCTCCCTTGTTACTTGGGAGAAGAGACCAACATCCACCTCACCACAACCTCCTTTCCTGGAGCTGCAGAGTGATGACGTCTCCTCTCAGCATTCTCCAGACTGAACAGCCCCAGGTCCATCAGCCGCTCACAGACCCATGTGCTCCAGACCACTCACCAGCTCTGTTGCCTTTCTCTTGACATGCTCTAGCACCTCAGTGTCCTTCTGTCTGTCCTTCCTTCTGTCTGCAACCTGTCTGTCCTTCCTTCTGTCTGCAACCTGACTGTCCTTCCCAGCCTGCTCTGCAGAAATGGCTGCTTGAGTATTTTGTGATGGATCACTGACACAGACGAGTGCGGGTTCTCGTGATGCCACCTGAGGTCAAGGCATGGGTGCAGCACGCAAGAACAGTCCCTTGTCTCTGGTGTGCATGTCACATGCAGAGTCTGAGACTCCAAAAATACCTTTGGCTGCTGCTTGCAACCCTTCACCTGCTCCGGACAATGGAACCCTGCAGGTTTGGAGCATGGAGGAGGTGGGTAGTCTGAGGACGACCAGAGAAGCTGTTCCTTGGGGACCCTCTGCTGCTGCAGCTTGGCAGACATCACTTTGAAGTAGTCGGGCTGATGCATTAACAGCTGAAGTTTATCCATAGGTGCTTGGTCATGGCTGATGCTCAGGAGATCAGGGCTTGCCTTAGCAGAGCCTGCTGGTGGGCTCCTTCCCTTGTTACTTTGCCGAGATGATTTGACCTGCCCTTCGCAGGGATGGAATACATCTGAGGAATGGTTGGATTCGATGATCCGATGGGTCTCTTCCAGCCTGGTGATTCTATGATTCTATCCAGTGGCTTGGCAAACCCCAGTGTGCTTTCCCTAGTGCCCCCATCCCTGCTGTTAGAACTCTCTTCAGAGCTATCAAAACCCCCTCACCTTGCTGAAAACATCAGCCCTTCTCACCAGGTTAATCATCTGTGTTTCTGCAGTTTCTCATGGCCTCCTTTGAGATACCAGGACATGAAACGGTCTCTTGTGGTGGAGCCACCTCAGACTGCACTGACTGCACTTGAGAGTCCTCAACTGTCTGACTTCTTGCATAAGAGACTTTCTCTGAGAGATATTTTTAAAGACATCTGTTTGATAAAAATACCTTAGGTGGGAGGAGAACTCTCAGCACACTCTCACCTTCTCCAGCGTGATGGGGTTACACCCTTTGCTTTATATAGATCAAGAAAATAGGGACTTTGTGATTCTTTAGATAATGGAGGGGTGCTGAACAGCACTGTACAGACTCATGTTGAACTGGGAGTCTTTTCAAAAGAAGATAATATAGAGTGGAGAGTGAAACCTTTGTGGAACAGTGTCTTCCAGAACCTGCCACTGCCAGCAGTGCTCCACACCAGATGTCATCAGAAGGGAAAGAGTAACAGTTGCTGCCTGTTTACCTGGTACTCTGGGTAGGTGTTTCCCAGCCTCGGTCCACGTACTCTGACAGGTGACAGTGAAGGGTGCTTGCCCAGTCACTACGAGTGGTCATGGACCCGAGTGGAGGAACTCGTGGCCTTAACCTGCTCCTGCAGCTTCCTGGGCCGTTCCTCACACCTCTTACAGCAGCTGGCTCGCATAGAATCATGGAATGTTTTGAATTGGAAGGGACCTCAAACCCATCTAGTTCCATCCCCTGCCATGGGCAGGGACACCTCCCATGAGATCTGGTTGCTCCAAGCCCCATCCAACCTGGCCTTGAACCCCTCCAGGGATGGGGCAGCCTCCACTGCTCTGGGCAACCTGGGCCAGGGCCTCCCCACCCTCACAGCAAAACATTTCATCCTAAGATCTCATCTCAATCTTCCTGTTCCAGCTGAAAACCATTCCCCCTTGTCCTATCCCTGCACTCCCTGATCAAGAACACCTCTCCAGCTTTCCTGGAGGCTCTTGCACAGACCAGGTCTTTGTTCGTCTCTTTTGGATTGCAAAAGCTGCTCTGCTCCATCAGTTCCTCTAAAGGCAGACAACTGCTGCTCTCTGGCTTGTTCGCAGACCCCTCTTCTGTCCCTGGGTGTTGCTGTTGGCACATTCATAAGAGCATTTTTTTAGCATTTACATTGATGACAGCGCTGGTAGCATCACTGCTTCAAAAATGCTGGTGCTTCTCTGAAATAAAGAGTCCTCACCGTGGGGAACTGCTGAGCTGCTGAGCGCTGTAAAGCCTGGAACATCATCTTCCCTTTTTGGAGAGGAGCTAAAAGTTCATTGGGAAAGGAATAATTAATGCTGCCAGGGAAGCTGCTTGATTGCGGTTGCTCCCGAAGGTGGTAATGAATGTGAGCGATCAGGGCCTGGGGATTTGGCGTATGAATTTCCCAGGGTCTAATCATCTCCTAAGGCTGCGAGTGTGACTCCTTCTCCAGTAATCTACTTAACTGGGTAACTCACCCCTCCTTCTGCCTCCCAAGAGAATGAATCTCACAGGTTGTTTGCATGACAAGTAGCTGGGGCTTGTCTGAGAGTCGGAAGAAGACGCTGGGAGTTAATTGTAGCAGCTCTCGTTAATGGGTTCCCATGTTCACGGGGAGGCTGGCTGAGGAGCAGAGCTGGTGGATGCTTTTTATAAGGAGTGCTCTTCCAGGCTGCAGCGTGTGTTTTGATAGCTCAAATGGTAAAACCAAAAGCGTTTTGCCTTCCAAAGGATGTTTTTCTCCACCGAAACTAATCTCAAGGGAAAACGATGTTTGGGAGTTGTAGGATTATTGGATTTGCAGATAGAAACTGCGGTGCGAATGGCAGCTCCTGCTTGATGGCCAAAGCAGCCAGCGGGGAGATGTTCCTGGCAGCCGTTCACACTAAAAATCTCTCTTAAAGCCATCAAAACCACAGTGGGCAATGCTTAAATAAAACCAAAAGTTACTAGCAAACAAAATCTAAACCTTGCATCCACATCTTCGTTTTAAAAGAGACACAGGATGCTCCATCAGAAGGGCTGGCGTTAATTGTTGACCCCAAATTTTGTCAGGATCCCCTCACCCCAAACTTTCACTGGGCTAAAAGTACAAAGATAAGCAGCCCTTCATCTATTCTTTTGAATTTGCTGCCTCCTAAAGTCAAACAGTGTGAATAAAACCCCTGCTTTGAGATGGGCTCCATGGGACATGGTCAAGATTGGCTCTGCGGTATGTGGTCAATATAAAATCTATGGAACATGGTCACAACGGGCTCCATAGTGCACGGTCAGCTCGTGCCAGCTTGCACCTGGAGCAGAGGGGACAGAATGAGAAGCTGTGCTGGGAGCAAAGGGCTGGGAAGCTCTGGATGAACTGGATGGGTTCTATTTTAATTACTGTCGTGTTGTGTGGCTTGCTTGGAATCCAGCGCTGCCAAGCGTCTTCGTGCAGTCCCAGCAGTTTGCACTTAATATGCGTCGCATTAACCGTTTGCAGATGGCTGACTCCTGCTGTAACGCTGTGTGCGCAGGATGAAATGTTTGGAGTGGATGAGGCAGAGTCTGATGGAACCTGAAAAACAAATTCTCTTACCCTTATTGTGGAGCACAGCTCTACCTGGGCACACAGCACAGGAGCCGTGGTGTAGATTTTCCCCTTGGTGGTGGGGAGGTGAGGGCATCTTAAAAGAGTTTCATGTGTACACAGAGCAGCAAGCGCCGATGCATCCATGTGTGACACCTTCAACCACTTTCCTGTCTCCACCTCAGGGCTGCTGCAAGTGTTGGTGCAGATATTGAGGTTCAGCATCCTCTTAACATAGAGCTAGCTTTGGTTTCCAGAATTGTGGAATGGTTTGGGTTGGAAGGGACCTCAAAAGCCCATCCAGTTCCACCCCTGCCATGGGCAGGGACACCTCCCACTGGATCAGGGGCTCCAAGCCCCAGCCAACCTGGCCCTGAACCCCTCCAGGGAGGGGGCAGCCACCACTGCTCTGGGCAACCTGGGCCAGGGCCTCCCCACCCTCATGGTGAAACATTTCTTAAGATTTCGCCTCAATCTCCATTCTTTCAGCTGAAAACCATTCCCCCTCATCCTATCCCTGCACTCCCCGATCAAGAGCCCCTCCCCAGTTTTCCTGGAGCCCCTTTCAGTCCTGGAAGCTGCTTTAAGGTCTCCCAGGAGAGACCTTTTAGATTCTTTGCTTCTGTTCTTGTGCTGGCCAGTTCACAGACTCCCTTGATTGAACTCAGATGTGGGTTGGGGGTAGCTGTGGACCACAGGTGGACGGTCCCTGTTGAGTTCTCCAGCCAAAGGTGGTCTGATCCTCTACACAGGTCTGTGGGGCTTTGCCTCCAGCTCTAGCTGGGAATGACTGCATGCATGGATGCTGCCTAGGCTGCAGCCTCAGCCGGTGCTTATCTGCTGGCAAGATCAGGGCCTGGTGAGCAATAAACCCCTCCCTGATGTCCTGTGCCCAGATAAGTCAGACATCTGCTAGCCTAGCACTAAGGTGGTTTGTGGTTTTCATGGGGAAAGGTGTGCATGAAAAATAATTCATTGAATCTTTGTATAAGGAAGGTGAAAGGAAGAATGAAATACGTCCTGCAATTGTAAAAGTGCATTGAAAATCCTGTTCATTTTCTGACTCAGAAAGATCATAGAATCATAGAATCAACAGCTTGGAAGAGACCCACCAGATCATTGAGTCTAACCATTCCCACCAGTCTCTAAACCACGTCCCTCAGCATCTCATCCACCCACACCTTAAACACCTCCAGGGAAGGCAAGTCAACCACCTCCCTGGGCAGCCTCTGCCAGTGCCCAATGACCCTTTCTGTGAAGAATTTTTTCCTTATGTCAAGCCTGAACCTCCCCTGGTGGAGCTTGAGACCATTCCCTCTCATCCTGTCCCCTGTCCCTTGGGAGAAGAGCCCAGCTCCCTCCTCTCCACAACCTCCTTTCAGGTAGTTGCAGAGAGCAATGAGGTCTCCCCTCAGCCTCCTCTTCTCCAGGCTAAACACCCCCAGCTCTCTCAGTCACTCCTCGTAAGACTTGTTTGAGTGGAACTGTAGCAGAATTGTACCTCTCGGTTTCAGTTAATATTTTGCAGACAGCAGAGTCCTCAAAACAATGTGAAACCCAGGGAATAAATGAGGATCTTCCTGATGATCTGTGCAAATCCAGAGACCACATGTACTCAGTGTGAACCTTTCCTAACTGACACCATCCTCCAAGCTGCAGAGACGGCTTTTCCTTCATTTTAAGCCTTTAAGGTGAAGGTAGGAAGATGGGAACCACCCACACCTGAAGGGAGCAGAGCTGTCTGGTGGGTCTGATCCATGGCATCAAGAGAACCAGGATGCTCAGGAGCAGGGCAGGGTCTGGTGATCGACTCAAGCCATCTCTGCGGTTCTCCTGGCCTTGAAGCGGGGACCTTGTGAAGCCCCAGCCATGGGTCTGGGTTTCGGCACCACTGCCGCGTTGCCGAAAGACACCCGGAATCTCTTTGGCTCTTTATAGCCCCCCTACTCTTGGACTCGTTTCTCCTTCCCGTGTCTGGTATTGTGTAGGGGTGAATGGTGCCGGAGCGGGGAACACGGGATGCTTTGCAAAACATCGCCTTTATTCTGTCAACCCAGTGACTGCGACTTTTCTTGATTGTGGTTTCTTTTAGTTAATTAGAAATGTTTGGAACCGCCTCGCACCTCAGCGGGGTTCAGTCCTGCGGGGTGCCAAGTGCTTTGTTCTCCAGCCAGCAAAGCACTTCAGCGTGGCTTGAAGAACTCTTTCCGGGCTGAAAGAAGCTCTCATTGATTTCAGGGCACGGAAGGGCTGAGCCAAGCCCAACTTTCTTCCAATGATCTCGACTCAAATACTAACATCCAGGAAAGTGTTTCTTGAATGTTAACGCCTCCTTAAACGGCGATAGCACAGCCTTCACGGCTTGAAGCGGGCAAAGAGTAACAAAGACGGATGTGAAGTGTTTGGGGGGGAAGAGAGGAATTCGTGGTTAAAGGTGACTTTTTCCCCCTTCTCCCCCATTTTTCCCTTCCAGTTCTGAGGTAGCAGAGGTCAGTGTCAGCTGGGCCCATCCTCAGCGAGCTTTTAATAAATTAGGGGAAACCAGACAGAGTTTGGAAAAGGAGAGGATAAGGAAATTCTCCAAGGAGAGTTTTAGTGGCAACATGATTAATAAGGGACACTGCTGGAAAGAGAATCAAACCAGAGCTATTGCAAAAGCATATGGAGCACCCCTCGTTTGGGGCAGGAGCGCGACTCAGACAAATGATCCAGGGCGATTTATGGCTCTTTACAGTCTGGGGGTTTTTCACCCCCTGGAAGCGTGAGGGGAATAAGCTCTGTGTATTTAACAGTGGGATTAGCAGTAAGGAAAAAAAAAGTTATTTAGTGCAGCAGGCAACTTCTTTTTGTCCCAAATACTGGTATCCTTGTTTGATAACAGGCTGCTCTCCTTATACAGACTTTTATTCCTTGATTTTATATATGTATTTTTTCCTCTGTGTCAGCCCCTGCCTGTAACCTTAACAGCCAGAGAAGAGAAAAATTCTCCAGCAGGAGAACATGATGCAAAAGAGATGATAATGGGTTTCTGAAGCATCCTGCCTCCTGGAGGGTCTCCCAGTGCTGCCTTTCTCCCTTTCAAACCCAAGTTTCTGCTAGTGGGTGAGGATGCAGAGAGATTGTTCCCTTGCTGCCTTCGCTCCCTGGGTGCAGCCCATTCAGCCCTGCCTCGCTCACAACCCCCAGGACCGTTTTCTCCCTGCACTTTGTCCGGAGAGCAATTATTTCTCCATTGCCTTTGAATTTATTCCCTGTGCGGCTGCAGGGCCAGCTTGAGCTGTCATGTGGGATGGCAAAGACCTGGAGTTAAGAGCTTAGAAACTTCTCCAGTTCTAGGAAGGCGCTGAGGTGAAATGGTAGTGTGGTTTTTCCTCCTCCTTACTCTTTTTTTTTTAGTTCTTTTATACGAAATGAGAACCTCTCGCACTGCTCGTGCATAAATTGTGCAGGTTTGACTCTGCTCGAGGCAGAAGTTAAAAACTGAAATCAAATGCAATAGCCACCCTGACACATGAGACAACGCAGTCTTCCAAACCCAAAATAGCTTTGTGGAGCGCACCAGCGTATAGGAGTGAGAGCTCTCCGTGTGTGGGCTTTAAGAGATGCTTTGCCTTCCTTATTTTTGGAGAAGAAACGTCTGTTAGCATCTAAATGATTTCAAGAATTCAGCATGGGTTGAATTCCCTGCTACATCGGCACAAAACCTGCACATTGCTACCGGACTCGGTTGTTTTATCGGCGTCCTACTCTTCAGACTCCATTTACCAATAACTTTTCAGAGTGATTATGCAAGTCAAACCTAATTTCTTATCACAGTTCTGTGTTTGTTGGCTCCGTTGTTTGCGAGGGATTGTTTCACCCGCCCTGTTTCCCTTGGCATTTTGAGAACGTTCTTCTAGTTGTTAGCAGCTGCAAATAGTATTAATGAGAGGTATTTGGTTGCTGGTTTCTGCAGTTTTGAATGCTGATGTAGGTGGGATTGCCAAAGGCTGAGCAAGTTTCTAAAAGAAGGATTGTTCTTTGAAATGCAAAAACACTGTTCTCAACAAAAAAAACCCCAAAACCAGCTATTTCTGAATCGAGAAACGTCCACTTCTGCAGAAACCTCTTATCATATAGAATCATGGAATGGTTTGGATCAGAAGAGACCTCAAAGCCCATCCAGTTCCAGCCTTGTGCCACAGGCAGGGACACTTCCCACTGGATCAGGGGCTCCAAGCCCCAGCCAACCTGACCCTGAACCCCTCCAGGGATGGGGCAGCCACCACTGCTCTGGGCAACCTGGGCCAGGGCCTCCCCACCCTCAGCGTGAAGTATTTCTTCCCAATGTCTAATCTAAATCTTTCCCCTTCCAATTTAAAGCTGTTCTCCATCTTTCCTGCTACTCCACGTTCTTCTAAAAAGTCCCTCACCAGCTTCTTTAGAGCCCCTTTTGATACTGGAAGCTGCTTTAAGGTCTCTCCAGAGCCTTCTCTTCTCTAGACTGAACAACCCCAACTCTCTCAGCCTGTCCTCATAGCAGAGGTGCTCCATTCTTCAGGTCATTTTCATGGCCTCCTCTGAACTCATTCCAACAGTTCCATATCTTTCATATGTTGCGGATTCCAGAACTGAATAATTTGACTTCCTCTGTCTAAGTAGGTATTGAAATTAAAATCAATGAAGCCTCATCTAAGAATCTTCTTTACTGATAAAAGAGTCAATCTGAATGACATAAGGGTTTTGCCCTTTTCTCAGTGTTCTATTGGAGGTGTTAAGCACTTCCCCACTTCAGCAATACCTCTCTGGTATTGCTGTTCTTCATGAAATAGTTTTAGTGGGTTAGGGAATAACTTTCTCAGATGAGCACAGATGATTTGTGAAAATGAGCTGATCTCCTAGTGTGGTCTTACCTGGGGAGAAACCAGCACATGTACTCCCCAAGCAATGGTGCGTCCTTAAAGGTTTTCAGTCAGATTGACAAAGCCTCCTTTCCGGGAGCTGCAGAGAGTGATGAGGTCTCCCCTCAGCCTCTCCTTCTCTAGGCTAAACAGTCCCAGGTTGCTCAGCCGCTCCCAGAACCCTTGGACTCCAGACCCTTCCCCAGCTCTGTTCCCTTCTCCAGATGCACTCTAGCCCCTCAATTGTCCTTCTTGTAATGAGGGATCCAAAACTGAACCCAGGCTTTGACTTGGCCCTGCTTGGAGCAGTAGCTTGCACTAGATCCTGCTGTGGTCCCTTTTCACATGATGGTTTTATTATTTATGAATCCAGTTGCCTTCTCTGCAGAGTCAGAAGAGCACATCCTTGCTGTGGCCACCAGATCTTGCTGTTGGAGCTCTAGGTTTGCCCAGATCAAATTCATGGAATGAGTCAACCAAAACCAATTAGGCTTGTGCTCAAGAGCAATTGTATTTAATACAGTACATGGGGCGTCAGCCTTTGGCTGCTGAGCTGCAGGTGGTTTGTGGAGGGTCTCGAAGGCAATTGCTGTAGAGGAGTCATGGTGTGAGCAACAGCTCTGTTGAGTGAGGCCAGGCTTCTGAGTAGACTCCCTTAATGCGGAAAGAAGTAATCGTGCTGGGGCCACCACTACTGCGTTGGCTTGGGAGACCCTTGGTCACATTGTCCAGCAAAACTTCCTAGTGGACAGATCTGTGCTCTGGAAACCCTTCTTGTTGGCCTCCGCTGGGCTGTGTTTGGAGCCTGCGCTGAGAGTCTGAATTCTGTCCCTTCCAGCACTTAACTACATGAAGACCTCGATGCTTGAGGCTGAGGAAGACTGAGTGCATCCTGCACTGAGCTGGTTTGGGTTCTTGAACCTGATTGCACAACCGCTTTTATGGGAGAAGCTCCTCAACTCCACCAGAGCAATAGTGGTAAAATTGCAGTTTATGGGGTAGCTTCCTCCTTGTGTACCTGGAATTACCTCTCAGAGCTGTTCTCCAAGGTCGGAAGCATAGAGAGACACAATGAACAGTTGGGAGAATGGTTCAGTCTTCGAAATCAGTGTAGACTGGAAAAATAAAAGGCATATTAGATGAGTGTAACCAGCTTAGATGTGCTATGTAATTAATCTTCATCTGTGGCTTTTAAAATCAGCAATGGCCAGAGTGTCATGGATTTGAGGCTAGTCTTTGTTCATGTCATGGATGGGGAGACGATTTTTTTCTGGACTTCACCCCACCGAGCATCATCTTCCAGGTAGTCAAGTGAACTGACTGGAGCAGTGCTGCCCAGTGCCGCTCCAACCATGGCAACAGCCCGTGGTCTTCCCAGTAATTTCACATTTAAAGTTGCGAGGATTTAATTCCTGACTGTTTTGTACCCCGTTTTAATTTTGAAGAAGAGAAAAACCACTTCCACGCTGCTTTTGAGCCAGAGTTTCTCATCCTTCACTCTGTGTAAAGATGATTTACGGCGCTGGTGGGGGCTCCGCTGGAAATGCAAGATCTATTCTGAAGTGGCTTGAACAGCCCATGCTGAAATGTTTATTGC
Organism: Piaya cayana; assembly: GCA_013389865.1. Lineage (NCBI taxonomy): Eukaryota > Metazoa > Chordata > Aves > Cuculiformes > Coccyzidae > Piaya > Piaya cayana. The sequence continues at coordinate 330,119 of WAAB01003480.1, read as the reverse complement.
CGTCTTCAAACTCCAATGTATCAGGGTTGATGGTGCCTGTCCAGGAAAGAGAGAGAGTGGAGCGGGGCGAGGGGGGTATTTTTAGTATTCCAATAAAAGACAAGGCTTTTAAAGGAAATCACTTATTGCCATTTTGCAATCAAGAATGCAGGAGTGTTCCAGGGACTGCAAGAAATATGCTTCAAGAATGCTTGAGCCATACGGAACTAATCATTAAATACGCTTTCGTTTCCACCCCCAGTTCTTGCTCTGAGGAAGCCATTTAGAAGCTTTGCAATTTGTATGTAAATCTCAACCCTCCTGACCACGCGGTCAAGCATCTGAGGGACTTAGGAGCCAGCATCCCAAGTTCTTACCATTCCTCTGCAAGCATGGCACTTTTTTAAATAGAAGACACATGGACCAGACTTCAGGAACACTCAATCTGACCTGAAATGACTTGGTATGAACGCTATAGGATTTCTTTTCCTCCTAGAACCTTTCCTCCATGATCCGTGTCTGGCTGGGAAAGTGCCCTTTGCAGGTTCAGACCAGTGCCACTGGAGTTCTGATCCTGCCGCTTATTCCACTCTGATTATTTTTAATTCACTTTTTTCCCCCATATAACTTCATTTGTTGATGCTTTAAACCTTTTGGAAGCATTCTGGTGCCCCTATAGATCCCTCTAACCTGGGGAGTGAGCAATGCCAGCGTTTGTGTGAGTGAGAAAAAGGCAGAAGAGAAGACTTTCTTAAGGGATTCCAGAGCCTGTGGGGGGGATTTGCTGATGCAGACCTGGTGGTTGCCCTCTTCCTCTCCCCATGTTCCCATCCTTTCCCTTGCGCGGGTGCTGGTGTCCTGGTGAGGAGGTGCGGGGATTGCTAATGGAAGACAACTGAGCCTCCCAAACACAAAGGCCAGGGTGTCGGGCTGGTGGCAGATGGGCATGGGCAGATGTACCCTTCTGCGCCCTCTTTTCATTGAACTATTTTGTTTTGCCCCATTTGTTTTTACTGGAGAAAACAGCAGAGGAACAACAGTCCCCTGCTGGGATCATCTGTCGTGGCTCCTGCCTTTTCTCGGCTTGCTGCAGGTACTGGTGCCGGGGGAAGCTGCTGCCTGGCAGATCCTTTCTTTCAGGAAAGCCATTTGGAGTTTGCCAGCAGCTTCTGCATCCCTGGCTGGAGCAGGGGCTGCTGGGACAGGCTGCGCTGGAGAAGGTACATGGATGTGTGGGTCTGAGGAGGAGCACCAGCCGTTGGGGAGCTGTGGGAGTCAGCAGCACCATGTTGCTGGGACTGAACTCACCTTCATCCTAGGTTGGTGCCTCTACTTGCAGCCTGTGCTGGGTCCTCTGGTGGATCTCCAACATTTCTAATGCAAGAAGTCTCTTTAGTGATCACTGAGCTGTGCTGCTTAAGGACAACACCTTTGGGTTTTCATAGAGTCATAGAATCACCAGGTTGGAAGAGACCCACCGGATCATGAAGTCCAACCATTCCCATCAATCTCTAAACCATGTCCCTCAGCACCTCATCCACCTGTGCCTTAAACCCCTCCAGGGAAGGTGACTCAACCCCCTCCCTGGGCAGCCTGTTCTAGTGCCCAGTGACCCTTTCTATGAAGAATNCTTGTGCTGAGGGGCCCAGAACTGAACACAGGATTCAAGGAGCGGTCTCACCAGTGCCGAGTCCAGAGGGAGAAGAACCTCCCTGGACCTGCTGGTCACGCTGTGTGACCAAGCCAAGATGCCATTGGCCTTCTTGGCCACCTGGACCACTGCTGGCTCATGTTCAGTTGCTGTCAACCAACACCCCCAGGCAGCTCTCATCCTGTCCTTGTTTGAGAGGTGCTCCAACCCTCAGGTCATCTGCTTGGCTTCTTCTGGCCTCACTCCAACAGCTCCATGTCCTTCCTGTGCTGAGGACTCCAGCTTCTATTCTTCATTGCTCAGCACCCTGAGTGCTGTGGGGAGGATGACTTCTCGTAAGCCTGGAGATGGGGATCTCCCAGCTAATTCTTTCCTACTGATTTTTGCTGAGCTTATGCCAGAACAAAGGGTTTCAGGTGACCCCTGTGGCTTGGTCGGGCTTGTGTGGGTGAACCTCATCTGAAAGACAGTGATTTGTAGGATGTTTGTGATCTTGTTTGGGTTTATTTTGTTCCCTTTCTTCTGGGAAACCTGTAGCGCACATTAAGGTTTTTGAAACTCTTACAAGTCCCGTTCCAAGTTGTAACACAGTTGTTCAGAAATTCAGCTCATCGCTCGACTGATCTCGTTTCTTGGCGTCGCTTATGTAAGGGAAAGGATTCTCAAGAGTTTGGAGAAGGGAAAGTTGGAAAGCGTGCGTGCTTGTTTAATGCAAAAAAAGGAGGGGGGAGGGGTTGGAGACAAATCAGCCACATGCAAAACCATCCAGTAACCGTGTCTGCCGATGACCTTTGGGGTTGGAAAGTGTTTGATAATAGCAGTGTGGGGATGAGTGAGGAAAGTCTGTGAAGTCACTTGAGCAAGAACCAGAGGAAAAAACATGAGAGTCTTTCCAATTTCTGGCTTGCTGGGAGCTGGGTCATCTCCTTCCCAGCTCCAAATTCTGTGTCTGGTGCTGCCACAAGGCAGCCATCAGAAAAAGGCATTGGGCAGAGATGTCAGAGGATGCCAGGTTCTAGTCGAAGACATGGTCTGTGGGCCATCAGTGACCTCAGTGAGAGTTGGGATCTTAACTTGTCTGCTTTGGTTGGGCATGGGTGCAAGGTCCTGAATGCATTGACCCTGAAAGACAGCTTGTGCTCCACAGGGACTTTCTTCCAGCCTGCCCTTTTGGGGCAAGGGTGAGAGGGACTGGTTTTCAGCTGACAGAGAGGGGAGATTGAGATGAGATCTTAGGAAGGAATGTTCTCCTGTGAGGGTGGGGAGGCCCTGGCCCAGGTTGCCCAGAGCAGTGGTGGCTGCCCCATCCCTGGAGGGGTTCAAGGCCAGGTTGGATGGGGCTTGGAGCCCCTGATCCAGTGGGAGGTGTCCCTGCCCATAGCTGGGGGTGGAACTGGATGGGCTTTGAGGTCCCTTCTACCTCAAACCATTCCATGATTCTGTGAAATTGCTGCAGAGTGAGTATTGCCTGTTCAATACAGCTGCTCTGTTCTTTGGTTCACCTGTGAGTATCAAGGGACTGATTAATGTTGGGGTTTGGAGTGGGAAGTCGCTTGGGTAAGCTGTTCCCTTTTCCATCTAGATTTTATGCAATGATAAGTCCAGTAAATGATTTTATTATCAAGTATTTTTGCAGAAAGTTATTGTTTGGATATGTCTCTTAACTGCTTTATAGCCTTTTGGATCAGTAATTCTGCCTCAGAGACACATTTATCCGCTTCTCCTAGGCTCCCCTCTCCAAACTACCTTCTGCTATTTAAAGGAGGTACAAATTTAGCTCAGAGTGTTCCCTTTCCCACAGGCTGCTCTGAAAGTTAAAGCCTGTGACAGTTTAGTTCTAGATGTGCTCCTGACTTGTCTTCATATCCAAACAAAAGTCTTGCCTGCCTCTAGGCTTCACTTCTGGTGGCTCAGAGGGTAGAATGTATTTTTATTTCCTAATTTCCTTAGGAAACCTTCCTGTCTCTCAGCTGCCCTTCTTCCAATCTGATTATTGGGTCAATGCAAAAGGTTAATGAATTATATAGACTTAGAGATGTAGAGTCATGTTTAGATTTATTTCAGCATTTTATATTGTTGAGTTGAAGCTTTTTCACCACAGAATCCTAAATTTGTTAAGTTTGGAAAAGACCTGTAAGACCATCGAGTCCAACCATCAAGACAACCTCACCATGCCTATTATGCCATGGCCCAAAGTGACACATCTACAAGCTCTTTGAACCCCTTCAGGGATGGAGACTCCCCCACTGCCCTGGGCAGCCTCTGCCAGGCCTTCACCACTCAGTCCGTAGAGACATTTTTCCTATGTCCAATCTAAACCTCCTCTGGTGCAACTTGAGGCCATTTCCTCTTGTCCTGTCCCTTGTTTGAGAGAAGAGACTCAGCACCCACCTCACCACAACCTCCTTTTTCTCCAGACTGAACAGCCCCAAATCTCTCAGCTGCTCCAGCCCATTCCCCAGCTCTGTTCCCTTCTCTTGATGCCCCAGCCCCTCGAGGTCTTCCTTGTAGTGAGGAGCCCAAAATCCAGGATTCGAGGTGCAGCATCACCTGCGCTGAGTCCAGGGGGGCAATCCCTTCCCTGCTCCTGCTGGCCACCCCATGGCTGATCCAAGTCAAGATGCTGTTGGCCTTCTTGGCTGCCTGGGCCACTGCTGGCTCGTGTTCAGCCGCTGTTGCCCAGCACCCCCAGGGCCTTTTCCACCACACAGTCTTGCAGCTGTTCTTTCCCCAGGCCTGGAGCTGCACGAGGTGCAAAACCTGGGACTTGGCTTTGTTGGCCACTGCTTGAGGTAGGAAGTCACCTTCACACAGTCAGCCAAGCGTCGGAGATGCTGAAATGTGAGCAGTTATTGTGACCAAATTCATTTGAACTCTTCCTGTGACTGCTGCAGGTCACGTGTGGCTGGGTTTGTAGAGCATACATTGCGTTTTGAAGGAGGAGGGGGTTTCTTTGCTGTCGTGCTTGGAAGCAGGTCCACGTGCTATCTGTGTGCATTTGTAATTTGAAAAATAGGTTTTAAAAGAAGCAAATTGAGGTATAACAACAACGGATTAAGAGAAACACTTATCTCACTTCCTTTCAGTCAGCCGGGCTGCGCATGTGGTTTGGGACCCAAATGCTTGGGATTACTCGATCGCTGAAGCAATAAAGCTTTTGGATGTAAACTCGCTCCACGCTGCTGGGACTGGATCTGACATTGGTTTTCCAATAGTGGTGTGGTTTATCTTGCTGTTATTTAGACGCCCTTTGTTTGCTGTCAGTAATGTGAGTGTTGTGGTTTGAGCTAAATTAGAGTCAGTTTTCTGACTCTAACTCAGTCTTGCCTCAGTAACTTCATTTCTGAGAGCAAACGGCATGTTTTCAGACAGTTTCTTTCTGGCAGTGATCGTGCAGGACACTGTGGTGAGGAAAGGCCAGTGCTTGTATTCATTCCTACAGAAACCAAGGCCATCCTCAAGCTGGTGAAAAAGGCTGCGCCTGCAGGGAGAGGTGGACAGGAGAAGTGACCCCAGAGTGACCACCAGAGGATTCCATTCCATATGTGTCACACTCACCATAAAACTGAGAGATCATAGACTCATGGAATCATAGAATCGCCAGGTTGGAAGAGACCCACCGGATCATCGAATCCAACCGTTCCCATCAATCACTAAACCATGTCCCTCAGCACCTCGTCTACCTGTCCCTTAAACACCTCCAGGGAAGGTGAATCAACCCCCTCCCTGGTCAGCCTCTGCCAGTGACCAGTGACCCTTTCAGTGAAGAATTTTTCCCTTATGTCAAGNCCCTGGACCTGCTGGTCACACTGTTTCTGATCCAAACCAAGATGCCATTGGCCTTCTTGGCCACCTGGGCACACTGCTGGCTCATGTTCAGTCGCTGTCGACCAACACCCCCAGGTCCTTCTCCTCGAGGTAGCTTTCCAGCCAGACTTCTCCCAGTCTGTAGCACTGCTTGGGGTTGTTGTGCCCCAAATGCAGGAATAGTTTGGGTTGGAAGGGAACTTGAAGATAATCTAGTTCCAACCCCCCTGCAATGGGCAGGGACACCTCCCACTACATCAGGGGCTCCAAGCCCCATCCAACCTGGCCTTGAACACCTCCAGGGACAGGGCAACCACAGCTTCCCTGGGCAACCTCTTCCAGTGCCTCACAACTCTCATCATGAAGAAATTCCTCCTTATGTCTAGCCTAAATCTGCCCCTCTCCAGTTTGTCCCCATTGCCCCTCGTCCTATCACCACAAGCCTTTGGAAACAATCACTCCCCAGCTTTCTTGTAGCCCCTCCAGGTATTGGAAGGTCGGTACAAGATCTCATCAGAGCCTTCTCCAGGCTCAACAAGCCCAACTTTCTCAGCCTGTCCTCACTCCAGCCCTCCAGTCATCTTTGTAGCCTCCTCTGGACCCATTCCAACAGCTCCATATGCCTCTTATGTTAAGAATTCCAGACCCAGACACATATTCCAGATAAGGTCTCACATGAGAGGAATAGAGGGGCAGAATCCCCTCCCTTGACCTGCTGGCCATGCTGCTTTGGATGCAGCCCAGGATACGGTTTGCCTTCTGCAAGGTCATGAGGGTTGATCCCTCCTCTTCGATGGCCAACATCCAGTGAGGACCTCGTTGGTCTGGTTGCTCCTGATCCTGGATCTGTGTGTGTCTGAATCCAGTTTCTGACCCCAGCTCCCTCCTGACCATGGACCCTTTCCCTCATGTCTGCTCTACAGTATTTGTGGTGATGCAGAGGCATCAAGAAGTGAGGTGCAGGCGCAGTCTCAGATATTTTCCTCTCATTTCCCTTTCCCCTATCCCTGGGGAAGGGATTTAGGAGACCAACTGCTCAATTTTAGCTGCTGAAATTGGCCAGCTCAAGCCTAAAGGCAGTGAGGTGTCTTCATGCCCTGTTGAAAAATTTGTATTAATGACAATTAATGCCCAAGAGGGATGTATAGCTCCAACCCAACATGACCAAAAAAATACTGAAAAACATCATTTTTTAATATGTAAAATAACTTTGATGGAGGAGTTGATGTGTGTGAACAGAGTTGATCCCTTTGACTCGTTTCATTTTAACCTGGCGTTGCATGAATAGCTCCAAATGTGGAATAACTCATAAAATCGGAGTTTTTTTCATCTTACACAGGAATGACCTCGGTTTTTCTTTCTTCCAAATAAGGAATTAATAATGCGATAGTTGTTGTTTCCAACGAGCTCAACTTTCTTGAGAAGTGTCTTTTTTTTTTCCTCTCCTCCAGACCCAATGAAACACATGGGCGTTTGGCGCCTTTAATAACTGTTCGCAGTGCCTGCTCTTGATTTCTTTGAGTCCTGCCAATGATTTTGATGTCGAGCCGAGAGGTACAACTGCAGTGTTAAATTTCTCGAGTCAGACCGGTTGAAAAGGAAGGTCAAAAGCAATAACGTCCCGGTTCCTCTGGGCGGGCGGGGGCGTAGGATGATGTGCGAGCGCGGTGTTTTACACAGACCTATCGCCCAAGAAAACGTTTGGCTGTCACAAAACTAATAAAGCCCAAACCTCTGGAGAGGGGGGTCGCGATGCAGGTGTAGGGATCGGGGAGTGTATTTACATACAAGCCAGCTTAATAGCATGGGATTTATGCTAAAGTGCTTCTTAATGCAATACAAATTGAATCTGCCGGCGCGCACGGAATGAGGGAAATGTTAGAAGGAAAGGAGGCTTTATGGTTTTTGGGGAGAAAGTGTTTGGTGGTTTTTAGGACAGGAAGATGGATTTCTTGGGGTGTTTGCCATGTTCAACTAGCCTTTAGGTATGCGTGTCAGACTCGGAGCCAGCCCTCCAAGCCTTGTCCTCTGCCGCCTTGGAAGTCAGGGGTTTGAGGCAGGTTTTCTGCGATCTACCTGGCAGCACAGACTTAAATTCCTGAAAAAGCAGGTAAAGTTTGGGCTGTTGTTATTTTTTAAAACCCTGACATTTAAGAGAAGTCCTAAAGAAAGCAGATGTGATTTCACAGCCTCTTGTTGGAACTCCCATCCTCTCCCTGCTTCCCTCCTACCCTATAAAACAACTACTATGTGTTTATAAGTTAGCGCTCCATGTCACTTATAAAAGGAGACTTATTCATAAACTTCTGGGTAGGCAGTTCTGTGGGAATATAACTTTCTTGGCAGAAAAGTTGCTTTTCCCAGGTAATGTTCATACTAAACCAGGCTCTTTAAAGTCATAGCATGCTATTTATTATTATTCTATCATCTATAAAAGACACCAGTGCTGAACCTTCTGCATTATTGAGACTGACACTAAACCCAAATCTGGAGGAAGGATAGGGAAAGCCCCAAGCGAAACTTACTTTCCGAGAAATGGTCACCAATGAGTGCTCAGAGCTTATAGAACCATAGAATCATCAAGGCTGGAAAAGCCCTCTAAGCTCATCCAGCCCAACCAGCAGCCCAACCCCACCGTGGCTGCCAAACCATATCCTCAAACACCCCGTCTACACATATTTTGAACCCCTCCAGGGATGGAGATGCCACCACTGCCATGGGCAGCCTCTGCCAGGGCTTCACCGCTCTTGCTGCAGGGCTGCTTCTCCGTGCCTCTCCTCCTCTCTAAGTGTCTAGGTGATTACAAAGAGATGCCTCTCATTTTTGGGGTTGGATTTGCCAAGTGCAACTTAGAAGTTCTTGAAATGGACTTTGATGGAACCTTACAGCTTTGGGAGTTGGGGCAGGTGATTTGACCATGCGCACACACATCTTAGAAGTTTTCTTTTTTAATCTATATAAATCATGTGAATTATATAAATGATGGCAGTATCAACCATCCAGAAGCCAGCAAGCAGCCAACATGTAATTGTGTTTGCTTTCTGAATATGCTCAATATTCAAAAAGAGTGCTGAGCCCACCAAACCATACAGCTCATCCCTGGAGGTGTTCAAAGCCAGATTGGATTGAGCTCTGAGCAGCCTGTTCCAGTGGGAGGTGTCCCTGCTCATGGCAGGGGGTTGGAGCTAGATGGGCTTTGAGGTCCCTTGTAACCCAAAGTCTTCCATGATCAACCAAGGATGTTCTTACCTTGCCAGTGTTTATTTATTAGAATGAAACCAGTGCTTTGTTACTGGCACAAGGGCTACAGGGGAGGAAGGTGCAACCACCTCCTCTGCAGGGGCTGCCCCCTGTGAAGCTGTAACACCAGACACCTTGTAGAAACCTGCATGCTCTAATTGATAACACATTAAACCTCAGTGGCCAGTGCTCTGTGGCCACTTAGCGATTTTGATGGTAAATCAATAATCTGATAGAAGCAGCCTAGAAATCTTTGGACAATTATTCAAGAGGGACTTGTCAAAGCACGATGTATTTATGACTGAGTTCCTGCCTGCCTGTTCAAAGGCACTTGAACCCCTGCCAGATCCCGAACACGCTCACATTCCCAGGAGTTATATTCCACACAATAAGTGGATATTTCACAGTAAATATTGCCTTGTCAGAAAGCTGGCATAAGCCCCCAGATGACAAGCAACAATTGGCTGCTCTGCCAGAGCTCAGCTCTCCATCGGCAGTGTGAGCAGAACTTTCTGCTGGACTCCAGGCATCGTTAGCGTCAGGAATTAAAAATCCTTTAAAGAAAACTTCAGATCATTGAGTCTCCACTGCCTCCGTCTGAACAGTCAGCAGAAGGGACTGGAAAGTCTGATTAATCACAAACTAAAGCCGGCTGCTGGCTGACGGTGGGTATCCGCTCTTCTCTGAGGAAACCAATTCATCAGCGTTACTTGTGATTCATAACAATTATTTGAGTCAAATAGACTTATTTAGTTCATGGCACTGTGTGCTCGTGTCGAGTTCCAAACCAGAACTGCTAATGTTTCTCTCTCTTCTTGCTGCTCTGCAGCATGTCCAGGGTTTCAGCAACGCCATGCAGGCTGGATGAGCTTAGAGGTCTTTTCCAACCTGCATGATTCTGTTGTTCTATGATTCTAGAATTATAGAATTCTGGATGGAGTCCCCATCATTGGAGGGGTTCAAAAGATGTGTGGCTGTGTCGCTTCAGGACATGGTTTAGCAGGCACGGTGGGGTTGGGCTGATGGTTGGACTGGATGAGCTTAGAGTTCTTTTCCAACCTTAATGATTCTGTCATTCTGTGATCCCAGTTCCTCCAGGTCTGAATCTGCCTGAAGGGGTTTGGACACCCAGAAGTTGGAACGGTTGGACTCAGTGATCTGGTGGGCCTCTTCCAACCTGGTTGTTCTATGATTCTATGATCCTAAGTTGATTCCCAATCCCAGTTTGCACCAGCACGGGCTCCATACCAGGAGGAGAGGGATGCTGGGTCCTGGGTTTGTGTGGCAGCTCCAAGCCACATCTGGGCTTTCTGTGATGGGGAAACAGCGAAGGTTGGGATGACAAGGGAGAAAGGGAATGATTGATTGGAGTTGTCTGCACCACTGGTGTCTGTCAACGCTGGGGATGGCTGGCGGTGCACCAGAGAGCCTGGGGGGTAGGGTCTCATTTCCCTTGGGAACTCAGACCCTCGAGTCGTGCAGCCCCCACACAGGGAACAGTTCCTGTTGGGATGAAGACACAAGGGAGTGAGAGTCTTCAGCCATCGTCTGTATTTGCACAGGTCCTTAACCTCCTGGAAACTGAGGTGCAAGCTGGCATAGAGAATCACCTTCTCGGTGCCCAAACACCTTCAGGCAGATTCAGACCTGGAGGAATTAGGATCACAGAATCACTGAGTTATTAATGTTGGAAAAGAACTCTAAGCTCATCTAGTCACCCCACCATGCCTACTAAACCATGTCCCCAAGTGTCACAACCACATGTGCTTTGAACTCCTCCAGGGATGGAGACTCTGCTGCTGTCCTGGGCAGCCTCTGCCAGGGCTTCACCACTCCTGTGATAAAGGAATTTTTCCTACTGTTCAATCTAAACCTTCCCCATGTGAAACCCAGCTGGGAAGTTGTGCAGGATTAGCTCAGGTACGGTGGGAAAGGTGTCCATGGTGAACCCCAAACCAGGGGTGATCAAGGCTGATAAATCCTGGGAAGATGGAATAGGTTTGGGTCTTGCAGAAGGTGACCCCAGGGAGATGGGGTATGGTGTGAACCCTAGATCCTCCGGTATCACAGCTGGACAGCTAGCAGGGAAGTGAACTAAAGAGTAATCTTAACCTAGAGGTCAATTATGTATATTGGAACCTTTTTTCTCCATCTTAAGTGTCATCTTAACTTGGTTTTGGTGAAGGCTTTGCTGGGTTTGGAGTGTTGAACCCAAGGAGATGAGCAGGGACACAGCTGATCTCAGCAGTGAGATTAAAACCTGGCAAAGCAGCATGAGTGATCCTGGGAACAGCAGGGAGATTATGTCCTTCAGCTCCCTGTTAGTGCAGAACTTGCCCTCTGCATTTCACCACTGCTTCTCAAAGCTGGAACAGCGGCACCAGCTGATGTAGCAGACGGAGCTTTGAGAGCATCACACTCTCTCTAACCTGTGTTCATGTTGGCCCCTCAGCACAAGAAGGATGTTGAGGCTCTGGAGCGAGTCCAGAGAAGAGCAATGAAGCTGGTGAAGGGGCTGGAGAACAGGCCTTATGAGGAACAG
>WAAB01003480.1:264442-318830 GCA_013389865.1 Piaya cayana | reverse complement strand
TCACCTTCCCTGGAGGTGTTTAAGGGACGGGTGGATGAGGTGCTGAGGGACATGGGTTAGTGTTTGATGGGAATGGTTGGACTCGATGATCCAGTGGGTCTCTTCCAACCTGGTGATTCTATGATTCTATGATTCATTAATTGCTCCATAGTTGCACGTAGCTTCCACTTGCACGTCATGCCTTTCCCTGAGAAATGCATTTCAGATTTGTATCCCTGACGCTGTTTTCTTTTGTACAGGAATCTCTTATTTTAACTTCTCTGACTCCTGTTTGCTTTGTCAGGGGCTTTGGTTCCTGAACTTCTCTTTGAGGAGCTCTTGTCGAGGGGAATATTTATATTTCCTAGGACTTGAGCAAGAAAAGGCAAAGCAGGCAGGGAATCCAGAACACGTAATTGCTGTTGGGTCCCATCCACAGTTTTGTTGGGAAAGCATGTGAAACACCCAGGTTTAAAAGCTTCAGATCCTTCTAATCTGCCGTTCCGCGGTGTAGGGGGGGAAATGTGGATAACATCTGGTCTGTATCATGCAGGAGGTACTTTGAAATCTCTGTGCTGTTGCCAGTTGATGCCGTCCTGTTCTTTGTGTGCGTCTCGCATGGATCAGATAAGCCTTTAATACTGGCGGGGCACTGATTTATGCTGCTCCGACACGTGCCATCCCTGCTTCTCTGCCTGACATGGGAAGTGAGTACTTGACCGCTGCTTTTGGAAACAGAAATGTGGCTCCAGGCTTTTAATACCAGTCCCTCTCCAGAAATAAAACAAAGTTTATTTCGTTTTGCTGTCCCGCTCTTGTGGCCCGGAACATCCCCTTAGGTTTCCTGTTCCCTCTGCTCTTGCCCGTTAGCAATTCTTTATGAGTCCCCCGCTCTCCGCTGCTCCTGCCGGGTCATAACAGCAAGGCTGCGTGCACTTCTTCTCGGGAGTCGTCAAAGAATAATTGCAACCCATTAACTCTGCTCTATTATTACTAATTCACACCTACAGAGCATTTCCCAAGCACCTGACCTTGGTTGTTTCTTAATTGCTGAAGTCCATAAACTCCGTTACACTGAAACCGCGCTAAGGATTTGCACCCTCTAAAACTTTTCCCTCCAGTGCGAATCGGAATGTAGCGGCTTCATCAGATCTTATTTCTTCCCAATTGAAGCAAATTATGTGCTTCTGGCTGTGCTGAAGACTGCAAAACATGTATTAAGATGTAAAATGTGAGACTAGAATCATAGAAACATGGAATGGTTTGGGTTGGAAGGGACCTTAAAGTCCAACCTGGTTCCAACCTCCTGCCATGGGCAGGGACACCTCCCACTGGATCAGGGGCTCCAAGCCCCATCCAACCTGGCCTTGAACCCCTCCAGGGATGGGGCAGCCACCACTGCCCTGGGCAACCTGGACCAGGGCCTCCCCACTCTGAAGTGAGGTAGAATCTTAGAAGAAAGGTGAAATAGAGACTCTGTTCCTGGTGTATTAATTGATTTGTGTGGCTGGGTGGTGGTGTGTGTTCAGCTGAGACCCAAACACTACTGCTTGCTCGGCATTTCTGGTGGGTCCAGCTTGTCTATAGACCAAGGTCCAGCTGGGCCAAATATAGAATCATAGAATGGTTTGAAATGGAGGAGACCTTAAAGATCATCTAATTCCAACCCCTCTGCCATGGGCGGAGGCGCTTCCCACTAGATCAGGCTGCTAAAGGCCCCATCCAGCCTGGCCTGGAATACCTCCAGGAAGAGGGCATCCACAACTTCCCTGAGCAACCTGGGCTGGGGTCTCAGCACCCTCATTGTGAAGAAATTGCTCTTTTATGTCCAGTCTAAATCTTCCCCTGTTCGTTTTGAAGCCATTCCCCCATGCCCTACCCCTCCATGCTTTTATAAAGTGTCCCTCCCCAGATTTCATGTAGCCTCTTTCAGGTACTGGAAGGTGGCTACAAGGTCTCCTCGTAGCCTTCTCTTCTCCAGGCTGAACAACCCCAACTCTCTCAGCCTGTCATAACGTGTGGGCTCGTTTGGATGGACACTGCCCCGGGCTGAGGGTCTGGAGCTAAGTGAAGTGCTGTGGAGCCCAGTGGTGGGAGCATCCTCTGGGGTGCTTCCTGTAGGGCTTCATCTGCGAGGGAGCTGATGCTGGTGAGGGATGGGAATTCCCCAGCCTGGATCTTTTTGCCCCCATCGGCCAGGGATGGGGGCAACCGCAGCGGCCGTGAGCTGGGATCCAGAGTGGTCCAGCACTGCCCCAGCAGCTTCTGGCATCGGAGCCAAACCCAAGAGCTCTTGCCAGTGGTGAAACGGGAGCAGCAGGAGCACACTGACACATTTCTACTGCTTTATTCCATTTAATGTGGTTAATAAGCAGTTTCATCCACGTTTATCCCAAAGCTCAGAGTGCTCTAAGAAAAACATCCCCGAGTCTCCCTGCCCCAACGGATGCTGTGTTCCCGACAGAGCGCACGGAGCTGCTGCTGCCTCTGCCTACTCTCAGCTCTTCTTGTGAGGAGCAGAAAGGCTCCGTATCGCAGTCTGCTCAAGCCAGGGCAGTGGAGTGCAGCCCCGGGTTGCTTCAAATAACAAATGTTTTCAGCTGAGCATAAGAGAAAAAAAAACTGTTGGTGGCAACTCTCATTTCCCTGGAAAAAGATCCTGGAGCTCTGGCAGAGAAACAGTTTCTGCACAGAAAACATGACACTATTTACAAAAAGCGCTGTCTAATATCCTTTTCCAGCTTGGAAAGAGGAGTTTATTTTAATACATCCCTTTTTAATTGTTGTGAGCTGGACTTGTAAATATTGCAAGTGGTTGAGTAACAGTCATCTGCGAGCGGAGCAAATGAAGGGACGTTTTTTCCGCTCTCGGAGCCCTAACGTATTCCCACAGCTCTGACAGGGGTAGCGTGAGCAGATACCAACCAGCCCCAAAGCTTGCTAATTAAAAGCTTGTTTGACCCCAGAGGCTGCCAGGGTGCGTGGTGGCTGTGCCCGCAGCATGAGGTGCTCGTGTTGGAGCTGTGTGTGGAGGAGGTGGAGTGGCCTGTAAGGATCCACTCTGTTTTCATCCAAACGATTCTTCCCTCTAGACTTGGCACTGGTGAGACTGCTCCTCAAATCCTGTGTTCAGTTCTGGGCCCCTCACCACAAGAAGGATGTTGAGGCTCTGGAGTGAGTCCAGAGAAGAGCAACAAAGCTGGTGAAGGGGCTGGAGAACAAGAGGAGCAGCTGAGAGAGCTGGGGGTGTTTATCCTGGAGAAGAGGAGGNCGACAGGGAATGGCCTCAGGCTTCACTAGGGAAGGTTTAGGCTGGACATTAGATAAATTTTTTTCCCAGAAAGGGTCATTGGGCAGTGTCAGAGGCTGCCCAGGGAGGGGGTTGATTCACCTTCCCTGGAGGTGTTTAAGGGACAGGTAGACGAGGTGCTGAGGGACATGGTTTAGTGTTTGATAGGAATGGTTGGACTCAATGATCTGGTGGGTCTCTTCCAACCTGGTTATTCTATGATTCTATGATTCCTCTCTTAGAAAAAGGAGAGAAAGGGGAGAGTTCTCTCTAAGAAAGGGGAGGCAAAGGTGAATTACCTTTCTCTAGTAGGAGTCTGACAGCTGTGTTGCCTTATTGTGGTCGTTTAGATGAGAGGAATCTCTCCTTTGCTGATTTCCTGCATGTGGCTTCAAAACTATCCAGGTGTGGTTTTTGTTGCCATCGTGCTGCAGAGCAGCACAGTGTGCCTGACCTGAGAAACAGGCATGAGTGTCTGTAGGATTGTGTTAGTCTGCACTCCTGAAAAAGGGGAGATTGAGATGAGATCTGAGGGAGAAATATTTTGCTGTGAGGGTGGGGAGGCCCTGGCCCAGGTTGCCCAGAGCAGTGGTGGCTGCCCCATCCCTGGAGGTGTTCAAGACCAGGTTGGATGGGGCTTGGAGCCCCTGATCCAGTGGGAGGTGTCCCTGCCCATGGCACAGGGTGGAATTGGATGGACTTTGAGGTCCCTTCCAGCCCAAACTATTCTATGATTCACCGCAATGTAGCAATCAGTGTGGTTTGGGGCAGGGTGGAGCACGTGGAGCCGGGTGCTGCACGGTGGGGCAGAAGCACCGTTAGACTCTTTAATGCCACTTTATCTTTCTTATCCCAGTTGAGGTGCATACTGGAAGGCTTCACTGTTGCTCTGCAAATCGTTTTGTCTGAATACAGGAGTAGTTTGTATCGGAAACAATTTCCTGATGCAATTTGGATTTCCTTCTGAATAATCCCTTGCCCCAGTGGGGTGGGATGGAGGAATTCTAGAAAAGCTCAACTGGCCTTGCAATGAGTTAAACAGATCCCTTAATCTCTACAAGACAGATGTTAAAGGTTTAAATTGGAAGGTACCTTGCAGGCACTGTTAAAACAACATTAATATGAAGGGTGAGGAAGAGGGTCTCAGGAACAGGTCTTCTGAGGAGCGGCTGAGAGCCCTGGGGGTGTTTAGTCTGGAGAAGAGGAGGCTGAGGGGAGACCTCATTGCTCTCTGCAGCTCCCAGAAAGGAAGTTGGAGCGAGGCAGGTGCTGGGCTCTTCTCTCAAGTAACAAGCAATAGGATGAGAGGCAATGGCTTCAGGTTGTGCCAGGAGAGGAGGAAAAATGTCTTTACTGAAACAGTGGTGACACCCTGGCCGAGGCTGCCCAGGGCAGTGGGGGAGTCTCCATCCCTGGAGAGGTTCAAAGAACGTGTGGCTGTGGTGCTTGAGGACATGATTTAGTAGGTACAGTGGGGCTGGGCTGGCGATTGGACTGGATGGATTTGGAGGACTTTTCCAATCTCTATGATTCTATGAAGAAACAGAACAGCCCTGCCAGTGTGGGCTCTGAGTCCATGCACTGCTGAGGGCATCAGCACACAGGGATCTGGGGAGCAGGGGGAGATCAGTCTCAGCTGGGAGGAGGAGCAGGACTTGGGAAGAATTTAATTGCAAAAGATAAACTGTAAAAGCTGAAGGCAGCAACCTTCATGTCCTTGATCTTTTCCAGGAATGTTGGTGGTGATTGTGTTGCTGCTGATTGCCATTGCTGTGGTCGCTGTCTGGCCGACGAATTAATGCGGATCCGGGTCCTGTCAGAGCTGCTGCTGGGCATGGAGTGCTTGGAGAAGAGCTGGCTTGGTGCAAAGACCTTCTGTGTTTTAAATAAACCCCACGGTACGAGAATGAAGCTGTGTCTGACAGGTGTCTGCTCTGCCATCAGCACATGGCTGAAGAGCGCTGCCTGATGTGGAGTGTTTGAACTTGGGGCAGGACTGCTTCCCACCTCCATCCAGCACTCTGGAGGCTGCGGCTGCCTGTACAGTGGCTGCATCAATTGTCCCAGGGCTTTGAAATCCTAAATATAGGCGTGGTTTGGTGGAACAGCCATGACGCTCCTCTGCTTTCCGATACCTTCTGTCGGAATGAAAGTGCTTACGTTTTGCAAGGAATAGCTGTTTGGGGGATGACTGCATCTGGATGTTTTCAGGATGGGAAGCGAGCACACACGGAGCCCAGCAAAAGAGGCACAGGACCGCTGGCAATGCACAGAGGTGCTGGTGAGTGAGCCAGCCCTGGGTCCTTGGGGGAGAGTTCTCCATGTTGATCTCCACGCATGGAAATGTAAACAGCAGCGGTCACAAACCAAGAGCATCAGAGTGGGAAGCTTTGCCCAGCAGGTGCTCAGGAGGAAGGCGAGCTCTTCCTTTGCTCTCCATGAGCTCTCCACGAGCTCTCCACATGCTTTCCATGAGCTCTCCACATGCTCTCCACATGCCCTCTCTGCTCTCCACGTGCTCCACCAGACTGACTACAGGAGATGCGTGGGTGTTCTGTACTCATCTCCGTGATTGCGGTCTGCCTCTTCCTTTTGTAACTTTTCACACGCTGTTCAAACTGAGAGGAAGGTTTACTCACTTGAAAACTAACATGGAATGTTTGATCCTGACCAAGAAAATCATTATTTCATTCTACGTGCCAGTTTGAGTTCAGCATTTATAGAGCAAGCAATAAATATTGAATAAAAGCTGATCCATTTATATACAATTATCTGCCTCAGGTTTTAGTTTTTATCTGCTATCTGGTGTTGTGTGTGAATGATTTCTGCAATGTTTCCATTTCCTAAAAGGTGATTTGGAGAAGGAAAAAAAGTGGTTCCTGTCAAACTTCACATGTATCATTTCCTGGTGGATCCTTAAGACTTGCCAGCCCTGGACTGCGGCAGTGGAGTCTCCTGTCACGGCTCTCAGCTGGCCCTGGCTGAAGAGCAGTGTTGCTCTGTCCACATCCTCCTGGGAATGGTGCTGTGTGGGTGGAGAGAGAGGAGCTTGGTGGAGAAAAAGCCCTGGAAAAGTATCTGTGCCTCATGGTGTGGGTGGTGGGCTTCAAACATGGCTCTGTGCCTGGCACCAAAGGTTGGAGCTGGAGTAGAAACCAGTTTCTCTGGACATACAAGTGGATTTGGAGCCAAGTTCAAAACTTGTGCATCCCTGCAGGTTGTGTGCGAAGGGATCAGTGCTGGAAGCACTCCTGGAGCCCTTTGCCAGCTGCAGCCCGTGCCCCGGCCCTGCAGTGAGATTCACTCCTGGCTTGACCACGTGGAACTTCAGTGACATCAGGAGAAGAACATGGGGTTTATTGAGATGAGACTGTGGGCTCAGGTTTTTCATTAAAGCTGCTCTTTATGGAGGGAAAGAAGGTTTTGTTTGAACTCCCAGGATGCACCTTGATCAATGTATGTCGGGGACTTTGCTCTGACAGAGGCTATCATAGAATCACAGATCATAGAATCACCAGGTTGGAAAAGACCCACTGGATCACTGAGTCTGACCATTCCCATCAAACACTAAACCATGTCCCTCAGCACCTCATCCACTCGTGCCTTAAACACCTCCAGGGAAGGGGACTCAATCCCCTCCCTGTTCAACCTGTTCCAGTGCCCAATGACCCTTTCTGTGAAAAATTTTTTCCTAATGTCCAGCCTGACCCTCCCCTGGTGGAGCTTGAGGCCATTCCCTCTCGTCCTATCCCCTGTCACTTGGGCACCTGTTGGGTCCTCAAACACATTTTTTTCTTCCTGGGAAAGGTGGAAACGTGAGGCCTTACTCTGCTCAGGTCTCTGACAAAGGGCTTCTCTGAGTTCCCCTTTAGGTAACATTTAATATTTTGCGTGGGTGAGGAGTTTAATTTAAAATGTTGGTTTGGCAGCTTTCTGCTGTGTTGGGGAAAGCTTTGCTGTCTCGCTGCCCCTCCAAAGGAAAAGGAAGGTTAGAACCCCAGTGCTGACTGAGTCCAGCTCGGAGCGAGTGGGGATGGAGAACCCGGTGTGCCAGGCCCAGGGTGATCTCACCGTGCTGCCCTGATTCCCAGGCACGGGGCAAAGGAGTCTCCCGCTGCCTGTGGAAGCTGCTCGAGCAGAGGTCTCCCCTGTTCCCCTGGAATGTATCTGGAGAGACATTTCAGGCTTTGCCTTCCGCTGTGTCTCCTCCAGTTCTCTCTCTGGGGACATTCAGCTGCTTCCACTTGTTTTTCCAACAAAAATGCAAGGGGTGTAGGCCCTACATGAGGATAAAGGTGATCCTGGAGGGCCACCAGGCATTTTCCCAGGCCCTTGTTTCTCTCGGTGCTGAGCTGGGTGTGTGGCTGCTGTCCCGCGCTGCCGGGCAGGACCAGGCTGACTCCAAACACTGCTCCATCCCGCAGTGGGAACAGGCTCGCTCTTCCCTCACCACGGCTCCTCTGGACAACTGGCCGCCTGCCAGGAGGACGCGGAAGCAGAGTGATCTGGGAAACCCATTTGCTTCTCCGCGGAGCCGCAGGTGACAACCCCGGAGCAGAGGTGGTGGCACTTGTGACCCATTTGTCCCTGCAATAAAGATCTGAGCTTTCTGACCTCTAAGATGTTTTGGAATTCATAAATTACCAGTGAAGCTAGGGGTGTGGGTCAGGCAAGTTGACCCCTTAGCAGTTTGTGGGACCTTTTGCTTGTGTTTTTTCCCTCTGGAAGTGTTTCCCTGCCTCAGTTCCCCCCATCTCTGTCTTCTCAGCCTGTCTGTGCCACCAGCTCTTGCCTGGTCCCCAGTGCCAGCTCCCTGGGGGAGGTGGGACCTGCGTCCCCTGCAGTGGATGGGCTGAAGGGGACAACACTGGCGAGGGGATGGCAGCTGAAAATGGGTCTGGAGTGGGGTTGGCAGCTCCCCTGACCCCAAGGCCTGGCTGCCCTCTGTCCCCACCCTCTCCATGCAGGGTCCCTCAGGGTTTGGTGTGTCCCGGCTCTGTCCCACTGCAGGGCACAGCTCTCCGGCAGCAGAGGAGGAAGGATGGGGACTTTGGCAGGAGGTACCTTGGTCCAGCAATTCCAGAGAGCCTGAAGATGAGGGTGGGGAACCCTCATCCCACCCACTATGTCCCCAAGAACTCGTGGTCACTGGTGGGGACGGTGCTGGGAGACGCACAACTGGAGCCAATGGTCAAAGAGAGCTGAGCACCACCCAGGGGACCTTGGCAGAGACCACGGGAGGTGGAGGGGACACCACCATCTCCCTGGCCAGGTCCCCATCCCTCGGGATGGCTGAGGAAGCAAAGATCCTTGGTGATATTTACAGTTTACAAGAATTTATTCAACTGGTTTCTGCCTTTAGTTCTACCGAGTGGGTGCTGGACAGTTACAAACTCCTTCAGGTTCAATTACAGCCAATCTAACGAAACAAACAAACGAAGAGGAGGAAAAAACCAAAAAACCAAAACAAAACAAAAAAAAAGAAACAACTTGGAAAACCAATAGAAAATCCACAACTTTTTCACGTGTCATTAAATATATTCATATATAATAACCATAATATATTAGTATGCATTGTAAAGAAACATCGCCCAGAGCAGGGTGCCGGGGCATAACTAAACAACATTTACAGTTCAAGATATTAACAGAAATGATCGAGAAACAAAAAAAAACGAATCCCAAATGGACACAGGTTTTTTTTGGGGGGGGGCGAGTAGGCGGGTGTGCAGGGAGAGGGCACGGACACGATGGAACGAAGAGAAACGAGACGAAACGACTTCTTGTTGGGTGCTACCGTCGAGCGATGATTGTTTTGGCATTGCAGCTGCTCTCCCAAGAGGTGCTGGAGGCACCACGGCCCCTTCCGTGCCCCGAGGACCTTGGTCCTGTCCCCGGGGCCACAGGTGGGTGATGGGTTCCTCGCTAGCTGGTGCCCCAACAGCTCTGCCCTCCTGGCCGTGGAGGTTGGTGCTTCGGGGGGACATCTCATCCCTCTTTGGGAGATGGACCAGAGGTGTCCCCTCAGATGTCCTAGAGCTGGGGTGGCTGCAGGGAAGAGTTGTAACCCCTGACACCCTGAAAATGGGGCTGCTCTGCCTTCCTGGGTGGAGGAGGGTTTGTACCAGTTACACCAGCTGCTCCAGCAGGTTGAGGTTACTGGGAACGTGTGAGGAGCACCACGGACGGAGGGGAGAGGCTTTTTTAGTCTGGTTGGAAAGCACCACACTCCAACAGGGATCAAAGGACAGAGTCCTGGTGGGACAGGTATAGGGACTTCACTTCTGCAGGTCGCTGTGGTTGTGGTGGGCTCTGAGCTGTTTCACATCTTGTGCAAACTCTGTTTCTTTCTGATTTCTTGGGTTGAGTCGGCACCTGGAGGGTTCCAGCCGTGGGACAGAGTGGGTGGTGTAACTTCTGTAGCCTCCTGAGCTGGTGGGATCAAGGGAGGGGCTGGGCTTGTCCCTGGGTGGGTCTGGGGGTGTCAAGGCTGTGCTGGGAGCACGACTGCACTGGCCAAGGTTGAAAAATAGAAGTGAGTGTTGGGTGTCCGGGTGTGCTTGGTGGGCAGCTCCCACTTCCCCTCTTGCCATCCTGTTCTCCAAGTGAAGTGGGTTTGGGTTGGATCTGGTTGGTTTTAGGCCATTTGAAGATCTCCTGTGCTTCAAGGACATCCCAACTGACTGAGGACAGGGTATCTCCAGCCGGTGTGGGGTGTCCAGGCCATCGCTGATGCTGGCAGGAGAGCATCTGAGCTTTGGGGCTTTAAGCCTCATTTTAGACACCTGAGATCAGATTTTATCCTTCAAAACTTGGGGGCTTGAGTCCACAAAACTTGTTGGCTCTCCTTGATCTCTGAAGTAAGGAAAAAACAAGTTGATCAGCCTACCTTGCTGTTTAAGGGGTAAAAGCACGGACTGGACGGGGTTGCTTGATACCCAGGGTGATATTTCTCTCCTAATACTCAAACTCAGGCTGGAGGAGCCTTGCGGTTGCAAGGGGAGGCTCAGCTGAGCTGGCTCCCTCCGGGTGGTGTCTCCGGGAGCCCTTCACTTTACACCTATTTACATGGCTGCCTCGCTTTATGGTGGTTTATGTCATTATATAAATATTGTCGATTGCTATAAAACAAGGCAAAGCCACTGGAAAATGTCATAAAAGAGATGTTTCCAAGTTTCCTAAAAGGAAAAATATCAGGGAGGTTTTGCTTTTCGTAGCGACTAATGTTTGTTTCTCCTCCAGGTTCCTAGCCTGCCCTCCCTGCCTCTCTGCCCCAGCTCTTGCCTGTCTCCATCGATTAGGAGAGCTCCGACGTCCCCGTTCCTGCTGGCTGGTGCAGCACGGGATGCGACATCTGAGTGACAAGCAACTCAACAGCCAGTCCTGCCCGTAGTGTCCCAGGGGAAGATGCTCCAGCCTGTGGGCGTGGGGTGGGAGATGGAGCTGAGGCAGCTGATACCTCATTTAGCGCATTAGAGACTGGGGAATTTAGATTCGCTGGGTTTCAGCCCCAGGAGAAGTTGGGGAGCTCCAGGTGAAGGTTACTTATCCAGTCTCTTCCCTTGGAGCAGGTCTCTGCCCTGCATCGGCTGTGACGTGGCCAAGCCTTGGAGCTCCACGCGGGCTCTGCTGTGGGGATGGACACTTGGCATGTGCTGTCCCACCTTCTGTGTCGCCCAAGGGGGTTTGGCCACCTTATGTGGGGATGCCAGGGAGCTGCAGCCCCAGAGGGAGCAAGGGCAGAGCTGGTGTGGGTTCAGGAGAACTGGCTGAGTACAACCAGTGGCCAGCCAGGACCTTGGTGTCATCTGCAGAGATTTTCTACCATCTGAAGGCTCATCAGCCTGCTGGCAGCAGCACAGAGGATCAAGTCCATGAGGAGATCTCAGAGGTGGCCATGGTGGAGACTCAGGGACGCTAGGCAAGAACTTTCAGGGCATCCACCGGAACTGGATTCCAACTTATTTGTTTGCAAAATCTGGGGGTTTCCTTGGGGATTCTGGTTGTCAACTCCTGGAATGTATATGGGTGGCTGAGAGGGAGCCAGGGCATCCTGTGGGCTCACACTCCTCCAGCATCGAGGGGGAAGCGCTTCTCAGGGTGTGGGGGCGAAGCAAGGAGTTATGCCTGCATGGAAGTCACCCACTAAAGTGGTCTCTTCTTTGCTGTGCCTAACCTGGCATCAGAGCGTCACCAGGGCTAGAGACCATGGCTGCTCCAAGACACCAGGCAGTGGGTGATCATTATGGCTATCGGGTACCAAAGAGTCTTCAAACCACCCATGAGTTGATCTTCAGCTCTGCCCTCAGCGAAAGTCTCTGTTTAGTTCCCTCTATGATAATGGTCTTGAACTTAAACTGAGAAGACATACTTTGGGGGATGGGGATTTAATTCCCAGCGTTGCCATTGATCAGTTGATCCCAGGTTTGATATTCCTGTGCCGTGCTCTGGAAGCAGCAGATGTCAGCAGTTGGGAGGCAGTTTAGGGTCTCTGATTTCTTCAGTCAACGGGGCAGAAAGAAGCTGGGGGGCAGCGGGTGCCGCACACGCATGCCCACACTCCTCTTCTTTTAGATTCACATCCGATTCGTTGTGTTGTTTCGTGGTTTATTTTCTCCCAGAATACGAGGTGCAGACCTGGCAGCCCCAGAGCTGCACTTGCCATCCCTCCCGTCCCACCCAGCAGCGCGACGCCCATCGCGCCATCCCCGTCGCCGCTCCCTGCCCACCCCAGCTCTACACTAAGCAGCATGCACAGTCAGTCTCTCCCTCTCGCGCGCGCTCCGGTGCCTTCTCCTCCTTTAGGCTTTCTTACACTTGCCCTTCTTCTCCCGCTGCTGGAACTTCCTGAGCCGCCGAGCCCACGTATCCCGCCACTGTATCACCAGGCTGGTTTTGTCCGCAATGATGCCGCTCTGGTCGGGAGAGTCCTCGTTGTTGCCCAGCAGCAAATATTTCTTCATGGGCTTGATTTTGGGGCACTTGCATGCTATGTCCTTGGAGTGGATCCACAGGGTCTGGTCTCCGCGCCGTATCCGGTTGCTGCCTTGTTTGTAGACGGAGATGATGTTGACTGTGAACTTCCACCAGTCGGCATTTTTTTCCGCTTTCAGGATGTGGATCTGGACAGCTGGAAAAAAAAAACACAGCAAGAGAGGAAAAAGATGTTACGGTTTGAGCTGGCAAGAAGAAAATGAATTTCAAGTCTTGGCTAACAGGCTGTGTGAGAAAAAGAGATTTTTGTCTCCTCAGCAAGAGCGACCAAAGGTGGTGGTTGCACTAAAACTGTCCCTGTCCCCAGACATCCACCGTGAGCTGGTGCTGGGGGCAGAGGATCTCAGTGAAGGTAGAGAGACCACGATAGGCTTGACAGATGCTCTCCAGCTCTAGTGCCATAAAGATGACCCTCTGGCCATCCCCAGTGGGCATGGACATGGTTATCAAGGGATCACAGGGGCTGGAGGACACCCAGGATGGGAGCAGAACTTGGGAGCAGAGGTTGGGAGCTGCTCTCCACCACCACAGCGCTCCTTGTGCTACAAACCCTGGGAATGATGCAGGGATACCCAGAGTGCTGGTGGGGGAGCAGGTTGCTTTGTTCTCCTCTCAAAGTGCTAGGGAGGACCATCATCTCCCAGGACACGGTTGTGAAGCAGGCACAGACAGAGCAGCAGTTCCTCAGGGCTGTTGGTGACCTCTTAGAGTGATGGAAAAAAAAAATCCTTCAAAATCAGGTGGATTCATGCACAGTGGATCTAGCCTTTCCCCCTGAAGCAGTAAGCATGGAGGAAACCCAGGGACAGTTTGTGCCTCCAGCCCTGGGATGTCACCGGGCGCAGGGCGTTGCAGTGGTCACGGCAGGGAGGTGCCTGTTCCATTGGCAAATCCCTGGCTGCACCACAGGGCGTGGGAAGACCCACAGGTCCAGAGAGCACCACAGGCTTCAGACAGAGGATGGGTCTCTGCGTGGACCATCTCTCCAGCCCCTCTGCCCTCCCTTCCTTGCTGGACAATCCACTCAATGCATCTACACCAGGACTCTGAGCAGCCCCAGGTTTCAAGATTTGAGTCAAACTCTGGAGCAAAACACTGGGACTGGCTCATATCTCCAAGCACTCGGCATCTAGATGTAGGAAGGACCTGCTAGGGCCTCCAGCACCTCTGCTGGGGCCACCATGAGGAGACAATTCTCCATGAGCACTTGGCATCAGAACGGGACACTGGATGGGTTCCAACCTACAGGGCTGACATGGAAGTGACTTGGCATCATGATGTGGGAAGAGAGGACTGTCTGAGGAGCTTTCCACAAAGATGCTGCGATGGTGATGGACACTGGTTTGTCTCCAGTGTGCTCTGCTTGCAGCTGGTTTCAGAAGCCTGCAGAGATGCTGTGGGTTTGTGCCACGGGGCAGCCCCAGCCTGCAGCCTGGGTGGCCCTGAGCTTTGAGGGCCTCTGCCAGCAGTCCTCCTCCTCAATCCCTACAGCAGGTGCTGTTGTGCCCTTTCCAGGTGACATCTGTGGACTAATGGCCAAGAAGGCCAATGGCATCTTGGTTTGGACCAGAAATGGTGTNAGAGGAGGGAGCTGGGCTCTTCTCCCAAGTGACAGGGGACAGGACAAGAGGGAATGGCCTCAAGCTCCACCAGGGGAGGTTTAGGCTGACCATTAGGGAAAAAAATTTCACAGAAAGGGTCATTGGACAGTGTCAGAGGCTGCCCAGGGAGGGGGTTGATTCACCTTCCCTGGAGGTGTTTAAGGGGTGGGTGGACGAGGTGCTGAGGGACATGGGTTAGTGTTTGATAGGAATGGTTGGACTTGATGATCTGGTGGGTCTCTTCCAACCTGGTTATTCTATGATTCTATGATGGGGTTGTAGATCCATGTGGGAAAGGGAGCATGTGGCCCCATAGTGTGGCAAGGAAGACGGGTTACAAGCCTGGAGGCAGCTCCTGCCATGCTGATGGGTCTCTTCCTGACAGCGACAGTCGTGCGTCAGGGCTCAGGGGTGACAGAGAGGATGGGAACAGCAGCTGGCTGAGGTTGCATCCTCTGGAGATGCTGAACAAGGTGGCTTTCCAGGAAAAAATCTTCAGTGGGAAGTGTCACCCCAGTCCATCTGGGTTTGTTTGCTGATGATGGGATGAGAGGACAGCCCAGCAGCACAGACAGAGGGGAAAACCCAGGTGGAGATGCCAGCTCTGACCAGGAGACGAGGGGAGGGCTAGTGGCTCTGTGAAGGCTGGAATCATCCAACCACAAGATGCATTTTGACCAAATCTTTGAGTTTTTCCCTTGTAACATCTCCTTCCCTCCATGCTCTGTGAGCTGCCCCTCCACCTGCCCCCTCAGCCCTCTGGCCAGTGCCCAGTGCATCCAGCCTCGCCTGCATAAATTATCAATATAGAAATTGAATCCAGAGGAGGCCACGGAGATGATGCAAGGGCAGGAGCACCTCCCATGTGAGGAGAGGATGAGAGTTGGGGTTGCTCAGCCTGGAGAAGAAAAGGCTCAGGGAAGACCTTAGAGCAACTTCCAGTCCTGAAAGGGGCTCCAGGAAAGCTGGGGAGGGGCTCTGGATCAGGGAATGCAGGGATAGGATGAGGGGAACGGTTTTGAGCTGCAAGAAGGGAGATTGAGATGAGATCTTAAGAAGAAATGTTTTGCTGTGAGGGTGGGGAGGCCCTGGCCCAGGCTGCCCAGAGCAGTGGTGGCTGCCCCATCCCTGGAGGGGTTCAAGGCCAGGTTGGCTGGGGCTTGGAGCCCCTGATCCAGTGGGAGGTGTCCCTGCCCATGGCAGGGGTGGAACTGGATGGGCTTTAAGGTCCCTTCCAACCCAAACCATTCTGTGATTCTTTGATTCTATATATTTTATGTATTTTTTTTTCTGTGTGTATATAACATATAAAAATAGATATAAAAACTCACCCCCCCGCAGGCAAAACTCTCCCTTTTGCCCTCTAACACTCCAGTTTTACCCTTCTGGATGACCAGTGGAGGAGAACCATCCTCACTTTATAACCACAATATGCAACCTGATTTCAAGGTACGGGAGGACACCAGGCTCCGCAGCCCAGCGAGGCTTTTTAACACTTTGCAAAATATATGAGAGTTGGCTTTTTTGCCATGGGCTTTCATTAAAACATGAACCCTACCCCTCAAAAAAAACCCCTCCAACACTGAGCTCTGACCATGTATTTCCCAGCCTGGTGTGAAGGTAACAAAATGTGCAGATTAGCCAATTTTTATTTTGTTGGAAACAAATCTTTCCAAAAAAGCTTAAACCTTTGACCTGCCTGGGTCCACACTGACTGAATGGAGAAAATGAATGAAAAGGAACTGGAGAGAGGTGGTTACAGGAAACTCTGCTCTAAAATACACAGTCTGTATTTTTTTTTGCTGTCAAGGCCCCCGTTCCTTACTTTTTTCCCCTTTTATTAATGAAGTGGAAGGAGTGAAAGCTCTGGTGAAGGCCTGGCTGGCACAGCTGCAGCTGCCTTCGCTCACAGTTTTCTGCCCGTAACTTTGCATCCGGGATGGATGGTGGTTTCCCCTCAACCTGGTTGCAGAGCCCAGGATTAGTGGTGACTCCCCTGGGTGTTTTGGTGGTGGGGTGGGGTCCCCAGCATCTCCCAAGGGGCATGAGATGTGCAAGGATGCAGAGGGTTGCCAGGAAGAGGTTTTGGAAGCGCCTAAGCTGGTTCCTCTGGGCAAATCCCTGGTGATTTAGAGGCTTGCTTCTCATGGAAGTTTCAATTCATAGAATCATTGAATGGTTTGGGTTGGAAGGGACCTCAAAACCCATCCAGTTCCTCCTCTGCCATGAGTTCCACCCTGATCCTCCACCACTGGATCAGGGTCTCAAAGCCAGGGTTCATCCAACCTGGCCTTGAACACCTCCAGGAATGGGGCAGCCACCACTGCTCTAGGTAAACGCATCCTTTATGGTTTTGGGGTGGTGAAGCTCACATTCATGCTTGAAGTTGCCCTTCACTTGGCATATCCAAAGCTCGGCTTTGCCTGCACAGCAGTGAACTGCTCGCACTTTACTGATGTTGAACCTCTTTCCCATGGCTGAGCCATACTCAGCACTGTCCCTGCCACTGCATCCCTGGAAAACATCCCGGAAACTGTCTATGCAGCAACCACATGAAATTACGTAATGATGGTTGATGGTTACTCGAGCAAGTGGTGGAGGAGATAACCCTCCGGCTTTGGTCCCCTGGGACCAGATGGTGACCCAAAGTGGGAGAACAAAACCAAACATGCCACAGCTTTCATGGTGCTGCCACTCCAGCTGGGGCTGGTGACAGTGGTTCCCGGGGCGGGGGGGGCTCCGGTCAAGGTGCTGAGCACGGCAGCGCCTTAGAGCTGCCCACTCACCCGCTCCTTTCCCTGCTTTGCTCAGGGGGCAGCTGAGTCCTGCAGGTGATTTGAGGCTGGCTGCCCTCGGGTACCCTCGTAGCACTGGAGATTTTCATCTGATTTGCCTCTCTGTCCCCTTCTCTGCCCCAGGAGACCTCCAGGGGTACAAATGGGTGCTTGAAGGGTGAGGGGAAGATGCTTTTTGGCTTTTCAAGTTCTCCCTCAGGTCCTGAGGAGTGCGTAGCCCAGCCCCATTAACCACATCCCACCTGACACCAACACTGTTTATCCACGAATCCTGCCCTGATGGTGCCTTACCAGCCCAGGCAAAGCTTTCAAATGTCTCCCCGCATTGTGCTTCTAAGAAAAAGGTGGTTGAGTGGTCCCTGCGCCGCAGGAAGGGCTGTGGGCTCCCTGGTCCCCTCCTTCATCCCCTGCTGCAGGGTGCTGAGCGGTGCCAGCTCTGGGATGCTGTCTGGCTCTTGGAGGTTTGGCCAGGAGCCTCCAGCCACAAGAAAGCCCTGACAGTGTGATGTTGGAGATGAAAGCAGAGGGGTGGATGAATCGATGTTTAATAAAATAAAAACTCAACCCCAAACCCCCAAAACAAAATGTTTGAGGGCAGCCACGTAAGGGCTGAAATAACAGCAACGCCTCTCAGCATGCAGAGACCATGAGTCAGGGGTCAAAACCACGCGACTGCCGCGAAAAGAGGGGGATTGGAAAAACACGATGGGGTTTTTTTGGTTGTTATTTACTTTTGGGGTTTGTGATAAGTCTCCTGATTTGAAGTTTTGCCCTGCCAAGGCTGACCTGGGGCTGGGCACACAGACAAACCTCTGCGCTAACCTGGTTCTGGGAGATGGAGCTTTGTGGAGCTTCCAGCAATGAGAACATCACTGCAAAAAAAACCCTAAGGAAAGATCCCATGGGGTGACAGCAGGAATTGAGCTGTTTTCTGGGACAGACAAGGGGGGAAAGGCAGGTAGATAGAAACAGGGTCGTGGGACAGCAGTTGTAGAGCAGGGATGAAGATGCCCTTGTCTGAGCTGGGGCTTTCCAAAGACCCAGGTCCCTTCTTGTCATACAAGCAGAGAGGAATCCATGTGGATTTTACTCCAGCTGGCAGCAAAATGTGATCCTGACACCAGCTGAGTTTGGGAAAGATCTCATGGAACCACAAAGGTGGCAGCAGGAGCAGAGCATCTTGCTGGGTGAGACAAGAGGGTCTTTAACACAGACTGATGGAAACAGGGGCTTGGGACAGAGTCTGCGGATGCAGGGATGCAGAGGTCTGAACTGGGGCTTTCCAAAGGCCCAGGTCCTGGAGCTCAGGCCTTCCAAAGTCTTGGGTTCCTTCTCACCAAGGAGAAAAGAACCAGTGTGAATTGTACTTCAACCATCAGCAAAAAGTGAGCTCAACACCATTCAAATCTGGGGATGAAAAGGGCTGGCTCCTCGCTGCAGCAAAGGGTTAAAATGGGATTTTATTTTTAACCCCCGCTCTTATTTTTAATTTCTTTGGCTCTGGCTCTCTCTACCTCCAGTTGCCAATTTCCTACCGGTTTAATATTGGAGATTTATGACCCCTAATCCCAGCCGGGCTGCGCCCCTCCCCGCAGTGCCAGGGAACCCTTCCCTGCCCCAGCTCATCCCTCGGGAGGGATGCTCAGCACTTCCCTGCTCTGGGAACAGGATTTCTTCACCTTCCAGGGTGGTGGAAGGGGCTGGAAGCCAGGGATGGTGCTTCCCCCCACCCCCACCTTGGGTTTTTCTGTGGATTCAGGGTTTTTTCTCCCCCCTCTCTCCTTTCAAGCTGCCTTTTGAAAACACGGTTTGCTTTTTTCCACCAGCCTCTGCCAAGCTCCTCTCGACAAAAGGGGTGACTAAGTGAAGTCTCTGCAAAACGAAGGATATTTTTTCACTTTCCTTTTCCAAGACAGGACAAGGCAAGCAGATGATCTCACCTTTTAGACGAGGATCCCACACCTCACCCTCATCCCGTCCCCGATGATGCACCAGGACCAGGGCTGGGACCACAGTGCTGGTACCCAGCAAGTCATCCCAGCATCATCTGGACGCTGCNCTTGTCCCCACAGCAAAGCAGATGTTTGAGACGCTGCTGCATGTAACAGCTGAGTGAGAAGAGTGAGGACATGGTGTCATCGTAACCCAGAAGACACCATGGGATGAAGGCACTACGGACCCTGATTTGGAGGCTCTCCCAGCATCTGCTGGGACTTGGCTGGGTGTCGGGGGGGAAACTGGTATTAGAAGGTGCTGGGTTTCCTTCACCACAGCCATCAACCCTGCTTGGATGATCTGAACCACACAGAGAGTGGGAAGAGCCCCAAAGATGGGCCTGACACGCAGCGCCTGAGTGAACAAGGGATGATCTCCTGGACCATCGTCACCCACTCTAATAAAATAATTCAGAGAACCATTAGGTTGGCAAAGACCTTTGAGATCAACAAGTCCAACCGTACCTGTCCACTACTAAATCAGGTCCCTGAGCATCTCATCTACCTGACTTTTCAACACCTCCAGGCATGGGGACTCCACCACCCCACTGGGCAGCCTCTGCCACTGCCTGAGAACCCTTTTGGTGAAGAATTTTTTCCTACTGTCCAATCTGAATCTGTTCTGGTGCAGTTTGAGGCCATTCCCTCTCCTTTTGGGACAATCTCCATCCTCAGTGGGGCTCATCAGGAATACCCTCTACTTCCCTGGGTTAATTTTAACTTCCTCAAACCCATCAAACACCCTCCTCTACTACTGGTTTTCTGGGAGCTGAGTGATCCCTGCGCTCCCTTAGGCAGCCAAAATGAACCCAGAAAAAGCTTTTCTTCTGCTGTTCTTGCCTGCCCCCCTGGCCCCCCATTTCAGCCTTCCCCACGCCCGGGTTCATTCCAAATATTTGCACCCAAACCCATCTTGTGGGAAAGAGCCCAATTTAAAATAAAAGGGAGCGGAGGAGAAACAAGAAACCAAATAAAAACAAACAGATAAGAAAAATAAATAAGGGAAAACATCCCCTTTGAATCCCTGAATGAAACAGGGAGCTAAAAAGCCCCATTGAGGGACGTGGGGCGGATGATAGCTCCGCGATTGAGCCTGCGGGAGAAGGAACTTGGTTCAAGCTAATTAGGGCCTTTTAGGACATTCAGCCCAGTGATGCCACAGAACGGTGAGGAAAAGAGCCTCCTAATTGGCTTCCTGCTGGGGTGTCAGTCCCAAGGTCTTTATTATCCCTCTCTGCACCTTTTCAACCCTTTCTTCCCTCCCGACATCATGGGCTGCCCAGCACGATCAGGCTGTGCTGCGGCATCGCTTCAGCTGCTGCCTTGCTGGGTCACCTTGCCCTTGAAAAAGGAAATTTGCCATGGTTGTGGGGCTGGTTGAGGCTACGGGGTGGGTTAGGGACACCTCCAGGGCCAGGAGGGCTCAGCTAGGAGCCCCCCAAACCCATGCTGGGGCAGCCTGCACCAACACACCCCAAAGCAGCCCCAGCCGGCAGCTTTGGCTCCACTAGTGCTTCTACAGAAGTGGTGCTGAGTGATAAGACAGAAAAGAAAAGCTCTTTCCAGCACCCTTACTCCTTGCTCTGGGTTTATTTACAGCCTGAGACAGCTCATGGGCTGCCTTCATCTCCTCGGGGTCTGTTGAAGCCCACGTTACAACCTCGAACAAAACCAAGCATGAATTGTCACCCAGACGCCCAAAGAAACATCTCCCTGGTGAGATCGGAACAACCAAGGAGTGAAACCACCCTGGGGCTGCCCCTTGAGCAAAACCTGGGTGCTGACACCACCAAAATATCACAGCCCACACCCCAAGAACCTCAGGGAAAGATCAGAAAATCATACAATGGTTTGGGTTGGAAGGGACCTCAAATCCCAGCCAGTTCCACCCCCTGCCATGGGTAGGGACACCTCCCACTGGATCAGTTTGCTCCAAACCCCATCCAACCTGGCCTTGAACACCTCCAGAGATGGGAGATAACACTACCCAGATGTGAAAGAAGCTCCAAGTGGGGTGCACAGGCCTTTTTTCCCCCTCCCAACTGCCCTCCGAAGACAAAGGACCAATTGGGATCAGAACAGGTCCAAGTTTCCTACAGCCAAGCAGCTGCTCTTCAGAGAGCAAATGCACCAGCATAAGCTGAGCTCTTAGACGATGCTGGAGAAGCCAGGTGGAAAACAAAGGGATGCATGTACCACATGTGGGAAATGCATTTGTATCTTATTGCCAGCAGAGAATCCACCTGCATGAAACCCAATGGCTTTAATAGCACAGTGGTCATCTTGTTCCCATTTTTAACAACCTCATGTTCAAGCAGTGACTTTCTCATGTGCTATTAAACCCTTTTCTCCAAGGGAAAAAGGATTCTTTGGACCTTTCCAGCACCCAATGAACCTGTAGCAGTATCTATGAGTATGGCCAGGTTTCGGCACAGCCTCCATGGATGGGGACACAAATGCCCCCCAGCCCTGGCAGCTCATCCTCCCCAAGAGATGCTCTCCAGAACTGTTTTGTAAGGGTTACTGGGAATGTGAATGAAACAGTTGCCTCCAAGCTCTATTTCTTCCCTTGGGCTGGCGGGGAGTTGCTGGAGCACAAAATCAATGTGGAGCATCCCTGGCCCTGCTGGGATGTGCCTTGTCCAGGGACAGGCTGTTAAATGCGAATTCGTTCTGCTCTTGCAATCACTTCCCAGACATGCTGGGCTGCTGTGTGAGTGTGTTTGAGGGAGGACGTATCTCCACTCCTGGATGCTTTGATGCAGTGGGGATGGCAGGTTTTTTTCCTTGGTAGTTTGGTGAAAATACATGTATGTGCACACACAGTAGAACAGGTATAGTCATGCATATGAGTGCATATATATATTATTCCTCTGCTGTGGAAGAAAAGGTCTGGCAGACAACGGGGCAACCACAGTCCCAGTGGATGCAAAACCCCATCCAGCAGTGCCTCTTAATTAATTCCCTGGTTGCTCAAGTTTGATGTCTCAGCTCTAAACCGTCCTCAGCTGCACACAGCCCACTCCCCATCTCTGGCTCAAACCTGACCACTGGTGTTTGGTCCCTCCTGCAGACACTTTTCTCCCCCCTCATTCCAGTCTAGGGTGTGGAGCGTGAGATAATTTCCAGCCCCTGCAAAGGTTTAGCAGCATTTCTGAACATACCCTGGTTCAGGGTGTTTGTTTGTAATGAGCTCTACCTGATTTTTCCAGGTCAGTCTCATTCCCAACACTCAGCTCATCCCGAAGGTGTTGGAATAGTTGGCAAAAGAGGGTGGTGCTCTGGGCAGGGGCCTCTTGGTGCCAGTGGGTGATGGCCAAGCCAGAGTGGAGAGGAGCTGCTGAGCCCCAGGGAGGCTTTCAAGGGGTTTCTTGATGCGGTCTGAAAGAATTCCCCTCCTCAGGGGTCACCCTGGACACTCCCTGCATGGACCCACTGGTGACCACATTGGGAATGGACTCACATCCAAAACAATCCCGGGAGCAGAGCAGGGGGTGGGAGCTTGGGATGTGTTGGAGTTGTGGAAGGATGCTCAAGACCTCGAGTACCAGCAAGGATGGGGATCCCACAGTCTCTCTTGGCCGGGGGCTCCACCGCCCTCTGAACTTGCCTGAGAATCACAGGGGGTGGATCAGGGTGATGGGGAACCAGCTGCTGCTTGTCCCCACAGCAAAACAGACGTTTGAGATGCTGCTGCATGTAACAGCTGAGTGAGGAGAGTGAGGACATGGTGTCATCGTAACCCAGAAGACACCATGGGCTGAAGGCACTATTGACCCTGATTTGGAGGCTCTCCCAGCATCTGCTAGGACTCATTTTCCAAGCAATGTGTTACATCACTGCTCTGCCCAGCATGGCTCCACAGGGTTTTCTCTCCAAACCCAGCAAAAACCATACCCCAGCTTACACCCCAGCAGGAGCTGCCTTCTCCTGGTTGTGGTTGGGACCCAGCCAGCAACCTGTCCCTGGTCTGAGTGAGCTCTGGGACACCTTGGGAGGGAGATGCTCCAGCTCTGCATCCCTTTGCAAGGTCTCAACCCTGGAGGGAGATGCTCCAGCTTTACATCCCTTTGCAACCTCTCAACCTGGAGGGAGATGCTCCAGCTCTATCTCCCTTTGCAACCATTCCTGGGAAGCAGCAGCCGAGAGGGAGACTCACCATAGTCTTTCTTACAGTACTTCTTCATGTTGATCTTCAGTTTCCCCTTGGAGGCTTTGCAGTATGAGTCACAATCTGCACGGGAGAGAGGGGGGAGGGCAAGAAAACATTAACAAAACAAATTAGCCTGAAAATGAATAAAAGGCTGGGGGGAAGGGAGGGGGCGGCTCAAAGCTGCAGGCTGCCATGAATAAGCAGCGTGCCTGTGATATCCATCTGCCAGGCCCCGATTGGGTCGTCTAAGGGGGCATTCAGAAAACCCTTCCTTTCTAAAGAAAGCTGCTCACAAAGGAAACCGTCCTCCCGCCTGCCTCCCCCAGCCCGGCTTCCCTGGGCTGCCTCTGTCTTCCTGGGAGACCCCAGGGCCTCCCTTATTGTGCCACCCAGAGCTTTTGAGAGCCACACAAATTCCCCCTGTTCTCCAGCTCCCAACTGGAGCCTGCAAGGAGCCCACAGAGGCCCCATTGTCACCCCTAACCCGGGCCGGTGTCAGCCTTTGGCATTCATTGCCGCAAAATTC
Organism: Piaya cayana; assembly: GCA_013389865.1. NCBI lineage: Eukaryota > Metazoa > Chordata > Aves > Cuculiformes > Coccyzidae > Piaya > Piaya cayana. Next base: position 295,502 of record WAAB01003480.1, on the reverse strand, counting down.
GGGCTGGGGTCACCCTCCGACAATGCGGGTCAGAGAGGAAATTAGCAGCCCATGAAGCATTAGCAAAGCCTTTTGGTGTCCACTCTACTGAAGTGTGCAAATAAAATACCCCAGTAGGAACATTTCATTTCTAATGGGCCCCCACTGCTGGGACACGCTGGCTTCGCTCAGGCGGGCAGGAGAGCTGGCACAGCAGCCTGGCAGCTCCCAGCATCGCGGGGATGCTGAGCCCTGTCGGGGTGGCTACTGCATCCCAGGGACCTGCTCTGGTAGGGGATGTGGGTAGGTGACACGGCACAAACAGGAATGGGAGATGGAATGGGTGACGTGATGCAGAAGGATGGCATCATGCAGAGGGATGGATGGTGTCACGCAGTCACTGTCCTCCAGCCGCTGCTGGTAACGTGCCAGTGGCCCCCCAGCCAGGCAATGCCACAATGGGTGGAGATGTGCCACCTCATGCTGTGTCCCAGAAACAGGGAGAGCTAATGGACCCGCTGTCCGTGCACACCCCATGCCTCCTCAGCACCTCTGGGTGCTAAAGAGAAGCCCCCAGCACCTTGGAAAATCCACATTTGGGAGAAAATGAGGGACATGGTTTAGTGTTTGATAGGAATGGTTGGACTCTATGATCTGGTGGGTCTCTTCCAACCTGGTGATTGTATGAAAATGGGACATGGCTTTGGTACAGCAATAGCCCTTGGGCATTTCCACCTTTCCTCCACAGCCACCACTGGAGAGCAGAGGTGAAAACCTGCTGAGATGTCCCAGTGGGGCCTCTGCGAGCAGGGCAGGATGCTGGGCACACGGGGAACACTGCTGGTACCCCACGGCCAGTGGACACAAGGTGTCCATGTCCTGCCCCAGGCCACATTGGCAGGGGCAGACCAGAACCACAGCTTCCCGTGCAGCACCCCAGGCTCCTGTCCTTGCTCTCCTATGGACCATGACCTGAAACCCTGGAGGAGAAACTGTGCAGCTCCCACCCGTGCATCTCTGCTCAGCACGGCCTGTGTTGCACACTGAGGTAGCACATGCCACAGCCTCAGCAGGGACGGAGGCCCCATTGCTCATATACTGCTGGAACACTTTCAAGATGCAGTTCCTTCCTATAGAAGCTTAAACTACCAGGTTGGGCGGGGAAACTGAGGCACAGAGATGGCAGACAGCTGCGCAGCAATAGCAGCTGTAGCATCTCTGGGTGATAGTTCTGTTAGAAGCTTGCTGTGTACACAGGAATGGGCTATGCAGCCAGCTTTGGGACCTGGACCTCTTGGAGAAGATGGTTTCCAGTGGTAGGTGCTCAAATCCAGGCCAGACAAAGAGTGCACAGAGGTCTCCAGACAAGCTACATGGGGTGCTTTTTGCCCTTGCAGCTCACCAGCCCCTGTGCAGATACTCCTGGGGAAGGAGATGTGTTTGGAAAGATTCCTCAGGTGGAGAGGAAATGCTCTGAGAAATCACATGGACCCCAAACTCAACAGTCCCCATTAGCAGCAGATCTAGACCAAGCCTGAACCAAGCAGCAGCTTCTTTTTCAGTTTGAATGGGGGAACCAACAAGAGAAGGAAACCCAGGGAACTGAACACACACACATCCCAAGATCATCAGGTACCACCTCAGCACCAACACCTGCAACCCATGTGTGCCCCAGATCCTCTCAACATGTTACCTCACCTCAGCACCACCTTCCTGTCCCACAGCTCCCATTCCTCAGCAGAGCATCCACAGCAATTCATGGCCTCATGGTCTTTCAGTATGATCTAACCAGGGCCAAAAGATGTGAGATGGGGCACTCCCCTCCTCTAGAGGCCTGGCTGATATCTCCACCCAGAGCCTTTGGAAACCCAGGGCCAAGGGGTTCCAGCAGACAGTACCTCCCCCTTGGCTTTCCTCATCTAAGGGGACCTTGAGCATCTCAGAGAACTTTAAATGCCCTGAAAAAAAAAGTGATATTCCAGGAAAGTCATAGCTCAGAGAATGAAGATTTGCTAACAAAGCCCAAACCATACCTATGTGGGACATGGCTGCCTGATGTCAACAAGCCAGAGGACAGAAATATCCCTGTTTCAACTTGATAAGATGTTCCTGGCCATAAACATTGGAGAGAAAGGTCTATAAGGGAAATAAATGTGCATGCAGTGACCAGGGAGCAATCCAGGGAGGCTTTCCCTCCCCTGCTCAGCAGAGCAGGGCACTGAGGAGATGTGGGCTGCTTTGCCAGGGGGCTGGAGGGATCCTGCTGAGCTGCAGGTTGGGGACATTTTCAGGACACTGACATGGTTACATCACAATGATGATTCTCCTCTGGCACAGAAATCCTGCGGTGCTTTGGACTTTTATCCGTGCAGCAGCTGATCTGCAGAAGAGACTTCCACAAGGGCAGGCAGGGAGCAAACGACTGAGCAGGAACAGCACGTGGGAGCTCTGAGTACAGGGTTCTCCTCCCAGGAATAAACCCAAGTAATAGAAACAGATGCTGGTGAGCAGCTGGTCCCGAGCACCAGTGACCACAGGAGCAGAAAGCAGTTCCTGCCCGCAAGCCCTGCAGCTCAGCCCTGGCATCTGCAAGGGGTTCTCCACCAGCCAGGCTGGCAGAGACTGCCAGGAGCAGGTCCTCCTCCAGTCCCGGGAAACAGCAATCAGGCAGACACTCTCAACTGCACTCAAGAACAACCTCAAGCCTCTTCAGCAACCTTTCACCATAGAATTATCCCTAGCCTCATCTGAGCTCCCCAGTCCCTGTGCTCCTGCCACAGTATTTCCAATCTGCCCGAGATTACAGACCTACCAGAAAGCCATTTCCCATGCTGGGACACTGGGATGATGGGACATCCCCCAGCCACCTCCCAGACCTTGGAGGGCAGAACCTCATGCCCCACAGCCTCTGCTTGCTCCTTGTCCACAAACCTGGAACCATGCTTGTAGCTCAACTGACTGAACATGAGCCAGCAGTGGCCCAGATGGCCAAGAAGGCCAATGGCATCTTGGCTTGGACCAGAAACAGTGTGACCAGCAGGGCCAGGGAGGATCTTCTCCCTCTGTACTCAGCACTGGTGAGACCGCNATTAGGAAAAAAATTTCCTGGAAAGGGTCATTGGGCACTGTTAGAGGCTGCCCAGGGAGGGGGTTGATTCACCTTCCCTGGAGGTGTTTAAGGGATGCGTGGACAAGGTGCTGAGGGACATGGTTTAGTGTTTGATAGGAACAGTTGGACTCGATGATCCGGTGAGTCTCTTCCAACCTGGTTGTTCTCCTATTCTATGATTCAAGACACCCAAGCTACATCCCAGGTGTGACCTTGTTTTTACTAACACAAGCCCTTACCTTTTGCCTCACCTCACTCTTTCTTTTTCTTCAACCCCACAAACAGTGCTAGAGCTTCAGCTGTTTTAAACTGAAGTCGATGTGGCCAGAGCCAGCTGCTGTAAATCAGTGTAAATCACCGGACGCCAGGGCTGATTTAGATGGGTGGGGGATTTGCCCCAGTTCATTTCCTTTTTCTCCTACGTAGAGAGCTTTCCTGCCTCTTGGGTGACTTGGGGATCCCCTGGGGTCACTTTGAGAGAGCAAATGAGCTTTCTCAGAGTAAAGCCTTGGGTGTGTGTTTGCTGGGAAGCAGTGCTGCACGCGTGGGGGATGCTGCAAGGTCAGCGCTTGCTCAGGGCAAGTGCAGGGAGGGAATTCTGCAGAATGTGATCTCAGTGCTGGCTAACACCTAGCAAAGTCCCCGCTCTCATCCATCGAGTGACATTTCAACAGTTTAGGCTCTGGGAGGAGGTTTGCTGAGCTGCTGGTGCCCTGATGGGAGGTGACAACAGAGCCAAGCTCAAAGGCTGGAGAAGGGGCATGGGAGAAGAGAGTTGATTTGTAGCCTGGAGTGCTCTGAATGCTGTTTCAGTGCCTTGTGCACGTATACAGGAGACACACATGATGTGAGACCCTGGTAGAAGAGTCCCAAGGCACATGTGCTTGATTGCTCCTTGTCCTGCTGGTCCCTCTTTCTCATCTCTGTGAGGCTGCAGAGGATCAGCCTGGGGTAACCTGTCTGTGGAAGGTCATGCTAGAGCCTGACCATGACACTGGGCGGGGAGCAGAAGGAGGTTGCATGAAGAAGTGAAGCCCACACTGAGATGGGGAACAACCTGGTACTTGAAGCACAGGGTGCTAAGTGTCTGGGTCTTGTCCATCCAGGTCCTACAGACCTGCCCTCAGCCTGCCTGGTCCCAAACAGGACTTGCCTGCCCTCAACACACCCTGAAACCTCTCCAAGTCCCCTCGTAGCCTTCATTTGGCCTGGAAATCCCCCTTCTGAAGGACTCAAACACCCCTGGCCACAGCGCTGTGGCTCAGGAAAACCAAGCGGTGAGATCTGAATGCTTTCCTCCCCCGGCTCCCAGCACTTTCCTCCCAGAGTTTGCTCAGCTGCACAAATATTTCAGTGTAAATCCACATTTCAGAGCTGCAAACCCAAAGCACAGCCAGATCCTGGTGCTTTCTCCCCCCCTCCACACCACCACATCCTAACACCCCGTGACCCGCAGAGGGGACATTCTCCATCTGGGCTGGGAGCGACCGCCTGCTTCCCTGCAGGAAAGCACAAACTTTCTGCGTTTCCCAGACAAACAGAGCGGGAGAGGAGATTGGGAAGAAGCTGGCGCTACTTGTTTGCAGAGGACTGGGAGCAGGTGGCGGACGGCTGTTCCGTGTCCATCGCAGCTTAGTAAAATGTGTCAGCGTAGCCTTCAGCAGCTTTGCAGCTCGGCCCATCCCCTTGATATCACTAATTCTCTGGCTGAGCAAAGAGTTTTCACAGCTAAACACCTTCTTTGTTTTGCTTAATTTTCTTTTGCAAAAGTTTCATTTTATTATTTTTTTTTCTTTAATCTCTTCATTTTAGAGAGTTTTTGTGAGCCAGGCTGGGCTGCAAGCACGATGCTGAAATTGATGGGAAGCGGGGGCCCTGCTCACCCACACTTTGCTGATGGGGCTGGGCAGGATGGGGTGCTGGCAGCCGGAGCTCGGGGTGCTGAGCAGCCTTCCTGAGAAGATGCTGTGCAAGACCACGTCTTGCTGCGCTTGCAGTTCTGCAATGAGCCTTAAGCCTCTACGAAAGCCACATGTCGGTAACGGAAATTAAAGGCCCCTTGATTCTGACATGATAGAACGATTAAAGCCACATTTCTTGGCCTGGGTACCAAACTTGAAATGCAGATATAAGGCTTGGATCCCCAAGGGGATTCAGATTTCTAATCCCAATTTATGCAGCTAAATTCCTATTGATTTCCCTCAGGTAGGACCCTAAATACCTTTGTGGGCTGAGATCCAAAGTGGAGGTGTCGTGGCTTAGAAGGGGAGACCCAGCTTTGACAGTTTGGCCTCAGCATTTCGGCAGGGTGAGGTCCTTGCCCGCTTTCTCTGGGCACTCCCAAGTGGCTGCGTTTCTCGCTGGGGCTCTGAGGGTGGGGGCACGTGTGTCCCCATCTCCTGTTCACACTAGGTGGGATGTGGAACCAGATTGAGCTGCAAAATGAAGGTGCAAGTCTAGATGTCAAATCATGTGAACCCATCCTGGAGAGAGTGGGGATGAGACAATGGGAGCGGGGGTCTGCTTGGGGGCCCATGTAACCTCAGAGCTGGTCGGTTTGGGTCTATGGGGACTTTTTAATTTCCTTTCACTCAGGGTGATGAACAGCTTTTCCCTTCTTTCCTTTTTCCCTTCCTCCCTAGCGTTATCAGACAGAAATCCTCCTTCAGGCTCTGCTGGTGAGCTGCAGCATCCCCGCACGGAGCCGGTGCACTTCGCTGCAGTGCTGAAGGTCGACAAGAGCGCTGCCTTTGCTGGGAGTCAAGGCTTTGCAGCTCACTGCTAAGTGGATTATGGGTGATCTCAAGCACAACCCCTGTGCGGATGCTGTCTGCATCATGGGGTTTCTTGAGCCCATCCAGCAACCACAGAATGATTGCAAGTGCTCCAAAGTACCACTAGATCCTGTAGAATGGACAGGATAAAGCATTTAACAGCTTCACAACTCCGTGGGTCAGCAGAGCTTCACACTGCCCCATCCCCATTCTCCTCCACACCGTTCAGACTGTGGAAATGAATTTCCATCACTTTTACAGACAGCAACCTGACATCTTCTTGTGGTTGGGAGCATGGAGGAAAAGCATATGGAGCAGAAGGGGTGGATATAGAATCATAGAATCATAGAACAACCAGGTTGGAAGAGACCCACTAGATCATCAAGTCCAATCGTTCCTATCAAACACTAAACCATGTCCCTCAGCACCTCATCCACCCGTCCCTTAAACACCTCCAGGGAAAGTGAATCAACCACCTCCCTGGGCAGCCTCTGACACTGCCCAATGACCCTTTCTGGGAAATTTTTTTCCCTAATGTCCAGCCTGAACCACCCCTGGTGGAGCTTGAGGCCATTCCCTGTCGTCCTGTCCCCTGTCACTTGGGAGAAGAGCCCAGCTCCCTCCTCTCCACAACCTCCCCTCAGGTAGTTGCAGAGAGCAATGAGGTCTCCCCTCAGCCTCCTCTTCTCCAGGATAAACACTCCCAGATCTCTCAGCTGTTCTTCATAAGGCCTGTTCTCCAGCCCCTTCACCGGCTTCATTGCTCTTCTCTGGACTCGCTCCAGAGCCTCAACATCCTTCTTGTGGTGAGGGGCCCACAACTGAACACAGAATTCGAGGAGTGGTCTTACTAGTGCTGAGTCCAGAGGGAGAAGATCCTCCCTGGCCCTGCTGGTCACACCATTTCTTATAAAAGCCAAGATGCCATTGGCCTTCTTGGCCACCTGCACATGGAGAGGGCAGGGGCAGAAACATCAGTCTCTGCTCTGTGATTGAGCAGCACCCCAGCTGGATGACAGAAAATGACTGTTAAGAGTCAGTTCAGTCAGCACCAGCTCTGCTGGCCAAACACGCTCACCTCAAGCTTCTCAATTCTGGCCTTTTCTGACCATGCATCTTAGAGTAAGGGATGCTCTGGAGTAGCCCCTTCCTTGCACAGGGAGCATGGATGGGCTTCTCCATCTGGGCTGGGCAGCAGGGGCTGCAATGTGGCTTGCAGAGCACACACCGACTGCGAGGGCTCGATGCTGCAAATTAATTGGACTGGCCTCCAGCCGGGGTCTTTTTTCTCAGAGTAGGCTTCATCAATATAAAAGCAAACTTAAGGCAGAGAATCCCTCCCAGTTTATCCACTTTAGCAGTTGGATTGCTTGTCCTGGGCTTTGCTGCTGACTCCCTTCCCTGGTCTAGTATCTGAAAGGAGCAGGGGAGTCTGTTATGATTAAATCGGCTGTTCTCCCCCCACCTGGCAATGCCCCAGCTATTGTGCACGAAGCCCTTTGCAAACAAAACAGGGAAATTCGTGCTCTTCATTTTGGTATTGGCTGTGGGACAGCTGGTGGCTCTGGCAGGGCGGCTTTGGCCACCTCTCCAGCATGACCAGGAGCTGGTAGGGAGAGACACACCGTTTGCAAGCCTTGGGCCTGAGACAAGCTGGAACTGGGCTGCTCCAACCCTGCATCCTTATAGAATGATGCTCAGGTTGGAAACAGTCCCCTTAGCCTGTGGGCAGGGATCCTGAGGGTCTGGGTCTGCTTCTCAGAGGGTCTATGTAAGGTTCTGGTGCACAGCAAGCCTAGGCCAGGGGGTTGCATTTAACCAGGTGGCTGTGCAGCCTTGCTGGCCACCTCTTAAGACAGCCCAGGACATCTGCTCTTGGAGAAGTGTGTCCTGGGAGAAGGAGCTGGTGAGGATTTGTCCCATGAGCTGACATGGCCCAGTTGGCTCCTGGGGCATCCTCAGAGACGGTCTGTAACCATCCAGCTCTGTGCGTGAAAGGCAGAGGGGTCTGCTCAGGCCCTTCAGCATCTCTTGGTCTCCAAAGCTGCCTCAGGAGTGCTTTACACCAACACACACGTGCATGGGGCACTGGGGCCAGCCCTGCCTCACCTGAACACAGAGCTGTCTCAGCCCCATCTGGGCAGGAAAAGTGCAGAGAGTTGTTGTCACCCTTTATTCTTTGGTGCTCAACAGACCCTGTCCATTCCCTGGGACCCTATGGAAACTCTTGGCAATAGAAGACAAACTCTTTCCAATGGGAAAGCCCCAGAAATCCCTGGTCCCAGAACATCCTGGTTTATCCTGGAGAAAAGGAGGCTGAGGGGAGACCTCATTGCTCTCTATAACAACCTGAGGGGAGGTTGTCGGGAGGAGGGAGCTGGGCTCTTCTCCCAAGTGACAGGGGACAGGACGAGAGGGAATGGCCTCAAGCTCCACCAGGGGAGGTTTGGGCTGAACATTAGGGAAAAAAAATTTCACAGAAAGGGTGATTGGTCACTGGCAGAGGCTGCCCAGGGAGGTGGTTGATTCACCTTCCCTGGAGGTGCTTAAGGTGCAGGTGGATGAGGTGCTGAGGGACATGTTTTAGTGTTTGATAGGAATGGTTGGACTCGATGATCCAGTGGGTCTCTTCCAACCTGGTGATTCTATGATTCTATGATCCCTGGGACCACCTGGCCGGACTCTCCAGCACCCCTGCCCGGCCCAGCCAAGGCTGCTCACAAACCAGCATCTTCCCAAGCCCCTCGGGCTGCTCCGCGCCTGCCTGGTTGCTGTTCGCAGGGTCTGCGGGGAGCAGGACGGTCCCTGCCAAGGGGGAGGGTCGGGTTTGCAGCCCCGCAGGCATCTCCAGCGAGGAAAACTGCTATTAACCTCTCCCTAGGAACAAGGAGGTGCAAACGAGCCCACAGCAGCCTCCTTTCTTCTGGCCGCGCAAGATTGATTGAAAAACAAATTGGCGCAAATAAAGCATATAATTAGATTAAAGCCTCTCGCCTGCAGCTTGGGGGGAGGGAAGCAGGGGCCGGGCGGCTCCCGGGATCCCGCAGCTCCCGTCCCTCCTCGGCAGCATCCCGGGGATCGGGGGATGACACTCTGGGACCCCCAGAGACACCTCGAGCCCCCAGCCAGCCGGAGAGGGGCTCCTGCCTCCCTAGTGCAGGGTTTGGGGGGTAGAGAAGGAGATGAGTGATTTTTAGTGTTTAAGGAAAGCACCTGTGAGCATCCCAATTTCTTTCCTGGGTATAAAGGGAATTAGAAGGCAGGACACAGCCCTGGTGACACCGTGGGGACAGCTGAGCTGTGCCAGGCACTAAAGCACTGAAAACTCAAACCCATGGGAGATTTACTATGCATCCACCCCTGCCTCTGCACTCTCCTCGTGCCTCTCTCAGGGACACCCAGGCTGGCAGCACATTTCCAACCACGTGCCACCACAGCAAACCAAGGGGGAACGTGGGATGGGAGCCCCAACAGCACTTTGACTCCTCCCAGCACGTCACATCCCTGGCCTCCAACTGCTGACAGTGTCCAGGGCTGCTTCTCCCAGCACCCTGGGGCTGCAGCGGTGCCCAAGCACCACAACCGAAATAATTAAACCCATTCCCAGGAACCTGGCTGTCCTCAGGAGCATTGGGCACCCTATAAATCCCCAGCCTGACAGAAACCCCCTGGCTGAGCTGCGCTGTACGGGATGCAGGGTCAGGATGTGACAGGGGCAAATCAGTCTTTCCGCTTGCTGGAGAGCTGGTGCTGGGGGCAAGGAATCATAGAATCATAGAACAACCATGTTGGAAGGGACTCACCAGATCATCGAGTCCAACCATTCCTATCAAACACTAAACCATGTCCCTCAGCACCTCGACCACCCATCCCTTAAACACCTCCAGGGAAGGTGAATCAATCCCCTCCCTGGGCAGCCTGTTCCAGTACCAATCACCCTTTCTGTGAAAATTTTTCCTAATGTCCAGCCTAAATCTCCCCTGGTGGAGCTTGAGGCCATTCCCTCTTGCCCTGTCCACTGTCCCTTGGGAGAAGAACCCAGCTCCCTCCTCTCCACAACCTCCTTTCAGGGAGTTGTAGAGAGCAATGAGGTCTCCCCTCAGCCTCCTCTTCTCCAGGCTAAACTCCCCCAGCTCTCTCAGCCGCTCCTCATAAGGCCTCTTCCTCCTAAGTAGGAGCAGCATCTCGAAATGCCCTGGGAGGGAGAGGGAACCAGTTCATTTCACTTCAAAATCATCAGTATTCATATTTTTTAATGAGTTTGGCAGTGATGTTGGGGTTTTGTGTCTGTGCACAGAAGCTCATGGCTTGGCCGTGGTGCCCAGGGCTTGCGGGCACCAAGTTTGTGCTGGTGTCAGATGGGAGATCCCAAAAGTGACAACATCCTATAGCTGGGAATGTGGGGATGGGGGAATGGAGGGATGTGAGGGTGGAGGGAAAAAAGGATGGAGGATAAGGGGATGGGGGGGATGACAGATGGAGGGATGAGGGGATGGAGGGTTGAGGGGATGGAGGGATGTGGGGATAAAGAATGTGAAGACGGACAGAAATAGGGTTGTGGGGACAGAGGGAAAACAGAATGAGTGGGCAGAGGGATGGGGGGTTGGAGGGATGGAGAGTACCGAGTGTCGGGATAGAGGGAAATAGGGATTTGGGTATCGAGGGAAACAGCAATGAGGGGATGAAGGAACGGAGGGGTGTTGGGATGCAGGAAGCCCTGCAATAGGGATTATAAGAGCATGATGCAGTTGTGTGTGAAGGTTATCTGCATTTCAGTAGATTTTTTTGTGGTGTTTTATTCTTTTAATTTGGGGTTTTATGTTTTCACAGACTTCCTGAAACATTTTGAAGTGATCAGAAGTTTTGTCCCTGGAAGGCCCTCACCTCTATTGTGCTCGCAGCCATTCACTGTGGATCACCATGAGAAACCTCTTTTCAGGAGGGAGGGGATGCTGTGGCCGATCAATCAGTCAATCAATCACACAGTCAATCCATCACCTTGCTTACAGCCCGAGACAAGCAAGAGAATACCCATGAAGGGCTGAATGAATTGCTCCTTTGGATGGTTACAAAGCTGAAGACCCCTAGACTGAGCCCCGATTTACACTAGGGTGACTGAAGTGAGAATTTTGCCTCCACAGACAGCTGTGCAGACCTTCATTCCCAGCCTGGGGGATGCTCCCAGCAGTCTACAGAGCTCAGGCTCTCTGTTAACGCTTCCTCGGAGCAGCTAGCTGTGATTATTCTCTCCACCGGTGCAAAGTTCCCCCTGTCCATGCCCTTTCCCTGGTTCTGGGAGCATCCTCACCAAGACACTGCAGGCATGGGCCGTCTCCACACCCTGAACAGCCAGGAACCCTTTGGGCAGGCGGTGAGCACTACCAATCCCTGTGCCCGGCTCCAGACAGTCCCTTGTGCTGCTCATCCTCTCCAGATGTGTGAGCACTAACCCAGGTTTGCAAAAACACTCACATACTCCTTTTCACTGAATACCAGAGTCAAGTGATGACCAAGCCAAGTTGCTACTTCAAAAGTGAGAAAAACCTAAGGTCAGTTGACACCTTGCTTACAATCGTTGTTAAGACCCAAACCACTGGCAGGGGGTGGAACCAGATGGTCTTTAGGGTCCCTTCTGAACCATTCTACAATTTCTGTTGTTGGTCTTGAGACAAATCTGGTTTGGTGTCAGACACCTCCTAAGGTTTCTCCCTTTCAATACAAATCCACTGGCAAAAGCTAAACTCTCTCTTACTTCTTTCAATAGTCCCTTTCTCATTACATTTGCAACGTGCTCCATGACTTAGGGGGTTTGGTGTTTTGTTTTCAATTTGCCTCTGCTAAAAGGAGATCAGCCCAGGGAGCAGCTTCCCCCAGGAGCCTGTACTCCCTCTGAGCATTCCAGCATCCTCTGAGCAGGGTGCCTGGGGTGGTGCAGTGCCCTGGGAGCACAGCAGGGCTAGCAGGAGGCTGGAGGAGCTTGGGTGGCTGTGGAGGCTTGTAACCAGCCAGGTAGCCCAACCTGGACCTGCTGGGGTCACTGGGCTTGGGGCTTCTTGTCTGAGATTTGCGAGGTCTGCAATGTTCAATGCATGTTGGTGGGGTTGCTTTGAGGCCATCCACGGGGGAGACTCCAACCCAACCATGGAAGGCTGGGGAAGATGGAATTTCAGGGGGCATCTCCCCTAGCACAGCCTCCAAGTCCACCTTGGCAAGACACTGTGGGCAAGTGCCACCACCCAAACACAACAACTGTCGTACAACCCAGGCACAGAGCTGCTCCCTTCCCTCCCTGCTTGCTCAATGCTCTGGGAAGATGGGAAGGTGCAAACTCCAGGGTAGTGTGGGACGTGCTCCCTCCAGCCCCCTGAGATCCCACCTAAGCACTGTGCTCACATCCCCAAGTACACAGTGAAAAGCCAGGTCCTCTCTGGACAAACCAGTGCCACCCATCACATTTCCCCTGTGGCTACAACACCAGGGAGGGATTTGCCACTGACACCATCCAGGGAAGGAGCAGGTCCAGAGGTTTAGATAAGTGACTGGGAAGGGGCTGGGGAGCTGTGCTTTGCCCCTTCATCCTGTCCTGACCAGCCAAAATGCCAGTGGCCTGTCCCCACTCTCTTTTTTCTGAGCAAGCCTCGCACCCCTCACAGATGTTGTAGAGGCAGCTGGCAGCTCACATGGTGTTGACTCCTTGTTTCCAGCTGCTGCAGCTCATTAAAAGGAGCTATGGTACATTTAATCCTTTCCTAATGTCACTTTTCCCTTGAAGCTGTTGCTGCAGTGATGATCACAGTGTTTATGTGACCATGAGCAGGAGGGACAGTGGTCTGCAGCTTCTTCTTGGAAGTGAAGACATTGAGCCAAACTGACCATGGTCCCACAGGGATGTTTGGGCACAGGCTGACTGGGAGGCTGGAAATAAGGAGGCTCCCAGCTGCCAGAGCTGTGAAGTACAAAGCACAAGCCCATACCCATGGTGGGAGCAAGTGATTTAACTCCTCTTTGAAAGGTATGTGGTGAGGTTGTGCTGGGGTGATGAGAGTGCTGGGGGCAGTAGATCTGAAGACACCCATGTCCATGTCCCCCCATGTCTTTTTCCATGCCCATCCAGAAGGACAGCTGTGAGCCCATATCTGGAATCTGGATTTTGTCCTTCTGCTGTGGGATGCAGAGCCCTGTTTCTGCTGCACAGTCCGTGTTCCTGGACACAGGGGACTCTCTGAGGCTGGCCTCACAGTGCCCTTCTTTGTCTAGTCATGGGCAAGAAAAAATTAAAGCCTTTGACCTTCAGACAAAGGAGAAACCTTTTTTCAGAGCAGGACTACTCTGACTGCCAGCAAATGATGCTGAGACAGGAGCACCAACTCATCAGAGGGGCTGCTTTTCCCCATTCCTGGCTCTTGGTGTAAGCTTCTGGCTAAAATCTGGGAATTACACCCCAAAGCCCAAGCCTGTAAGCAGCGAAAATCCAACCACAACTCAGAAGGCTGCATAGCTTCCAGCTCTGCCACACGATGGGAAGAAATCAGAGGGGTTTCCCAAAGCTGAGACATGGATGTGGGGTGGTGGAGGGGCCGGGGAGCACCCTGGGACCTGGGGGGGAATGTTTGTGGAGGGTGTGTGTGTGCAGGGATGCATGTGATGCAGGGGGAAGGTGTGGGTGATGTGGGGTTCGTGGCTCATCCCAAGTGTTCCCAATGGTGCCTGGCGTGATGCTGGGGGTTCTGCACTGTGATGGGAGATGCAGAGCTCTCCCCGCCCCAAGAATGGATGTTTTCAAGTGTATGTTTTCTACTATTTCCTACAAACTTTCTATTTTCCCAGACTGAAGCCATAACCTTTGCGTGTGCTTTTTCCAAGTGAGACACAGAAGCAGGAACAGCCTTGAAAGGCTCAGACAGCCCAGGGGACCGTTTTGGGGTTTTTTTGACCTTTTTCTCCTTTGTCCTTGAGACCATTCCAGATTGTTCCAGAGCAAAAACCTGACTGCCCATCTCCCTTCTCCAAGCTGCTTCCGGAAGGTATTAATCATCCTTGCATACCATGGCATGCATCCACCTCTGTGCTGGGTTGCCTGTGAGCTCTGGGAAAGCCAAGCTGCTTCACGTCTGTATGCATCTGAGCGAGCCCTTGGGTCATTAAAAGTGGGGTGGGTTTTTTCCCTTTTCTGTGCTTGCATCCAGACTCTTCCACACCAGCTAGGAACAAAGGAGCCCGGGGCAACACCTTGAGCTCAAATGAGCTGGAGAAGGGCTCTTGATCAGGGAGTGCAGGGACAGGATGAGGGGAATGGTTTTCAGCTAAAAGAGGGGAGGCTGGGATGAGATCTTAGGAAGAAATACTTTGCTGTGAGGGTGGGGAGGCCCTAGCCTAGGTTGCCCAGAGCAGTGGTAGCTGCCCCATCCCTGGAGGGGTTCAAGGCCATTTTGGATGGAGCTTGGAGGCCCTGATCCAGTGGGAGGTGTCCCTGCCCGTGGCAGGAATTGGGAACTGGATGGGCTTTGAGGTCCCTTCTAACCCAAATCCTTCTATGATCCTATGAAAAGTCTTTTGGAAAGTCCAGATCTGGTTTTGCAACTCTGGAGGCCAATTTCCAGGGGAAAACCATGCTAAGTCACATCAATCCAATCACCTGGTTTTATTTAAGCCCACAAGCTGAAATCATCTACCTAAGATAATAATTTCCAAGCCACTCTGGATTCAATTCAGATAAGGCAACGACTGACTGGCAGGTTTGTAAACCTTTTCCCCCTGCTGAACTGTTTTTTGCATTTTGACTGCGGCCCCTTCTGTGTCTCTGAACAGGACCAGAGAAGGACGAGGTTGTAGCAAGAGCTTTCCTTGCCTGGCCATGAAAATGAGAAGCGCCTCCTCCTCATCCTCCAACCTCCCAGCAATGGAGACCAGGAATGCATTTCATCCAAACAGTTCCGTTTTAGATCATTTTCCCAGATTGATTCGGACCTCTGAGAGCAAAGCGCAGCCAGGCAGGACCCCACACACCAAAGTCGGCATTGTTCCACCCCTTGTACCAGGGCCAACTTTGGCCTGGGCTCTTTGAAATAAATCCCTCGTCGGCTCAGAGCAGCAGTGATGCTAACTGGGCTCTTGGCGAGGAAGGTACTTTCTGTCCTGTGTAGCTCAAGCAAAGGGAATAAAGCAGCATCTCTCCCAGAACTGGCTGCACCCAAAATCTCCCATTAATTCTCCATAACCCTCTTGCTCCCACACCATGGGAGCTCTGGCTCACAGACATGCTGATTTATGGGTTTGGCAAGAAAACTTCACAGATTTCTGTGGGATGCTTCAGGGTGGCAGTGGGGGCCGAGCGATGCTGAGCCCCAGGACCACCTGACACTCCCCATTGAGGGGAAGGGATGAAATACTGAGAGTTCAAGCTCCTTGAACAAGATGGTGCTTTAAAAGTCCAATAAAAATCACTTTGAGAAGAATTATGATCACCCACTGGGCCCATTGGGTTGCTCAGCTCGGCGCAGCCTCCATTGGGCTTTTGTGGGGAGGGGGCGTGAGTGGCTCATGGCAAGATGAATTGGTCCCTGGACGCCCCTCCAGGCTGAAGCAGAGAGATCCAGCCCTCCTGCGACACAGGAATCCAAGAGACACTGTGGAGTCATTTCTCATAGCTCTCAGACTGTAAGAGTGGCTGACTTGCTCCAAGCCTGCAGACAACCCTTTCCCAGCCTCCAGCATGGGGTCCCTTTGCTGAAGCGATGTCTCTAACCCTGATGAGATGTTCTCAGTTACAGGTTTGATGCAAACCCAACTGGGCTTGGGCAGACCCCTGAATAACCCTTCTCTCCAGGATGAGGATGCAGTCAGTGACAGGGCTTGCTCCCTCCCCAGTGGGGCTGTTTGCTGCCCTGGGCTCAGGGCTGGAGGCTGCATCCCTACCAGCAGCACCGGGGAGAGATGGCCCCTTCGTAGAAAGGCTGGAAGGTGTTTCAGACACTACCGAAAGTCTTGGTCAAAGGTAAGGGCCATGTCCTGACCCCACAGCCATCCTCATGGACTCATTCACCCAGGCAGATTTGTGAGTGACGGGGAGCATTGGCCTCTCCCTACCTGTACAGAGACCTGCTCCATGTTTGATGCCTAAAATAAGCTGTGCACCTCCTTGTCCTTCTCAAGGGTCCAATTGCTGCAGGTTCTGTGCTTTTGCTTTGCTCACCCTGCTCCTGCTCACCGGCCAGCTGAGGGATCACAACGGCAAATAGCCCAGCACTGGCCCCAGCCCCCTGCGCACCGGTGCCGAGCTGGGGGCCGTGACTCGCAGCCTGGTGCAGCCGCAGGTCACACTGCCACAGCACATCAGCTCAGGGCAGGCGCTGACGAGGGCTGTGGCCAATTGAGGTGGCACATGGAATTTGGGATGGCTGAATGCAGCTGCCCCAGTTGGCATTTGCCCAGGACAGTGCGAGGAGTTCACAGGAATGAGCTCTTTCCTCGGCCGTATCAGTATCCATGTGGCAAACACAGGTGGGGTGAGTGCCACCCCCAAACCAGTCCTCACCTGTGAATCATGGGGCAGCAGAGCTGGGGCTCCAGCAGCTCTTTCAGTCAGGATATTGGCTGATGGAGGTGGAAAAATGCTCCTTACTCCCAGCCCTTGCCTGCATCCAGCCCCTGTCGTGGTCACGCTCTGGGAAGATGAGAGGACATGTGGACCGGCAGAGGAAATACTCTGAATAATAAAGACTGTCCCTCAGAAAAGCCCTTTTGGACTCATGAACAGGAACGTGCCCAGATAAATGAGGTCTGAACAGCAGCAAAATAGCATTGATGGATCCCTCCGGTGAGTTCAAACTCAGGGACACTGCTCAAGTGCCACGTCTTGCCACCAGCTCCAAGGCTGGTAGGCAGCTTAGCAGGGCAAACTGCACACAAAGCCAATTTGAGGGATGCATCCCACCACAGGGATAGGACAGAGCAATCGTTTGCTCACTCCGAAGTGCACCCCGTGCTCTGCAACCTGACCTCAAGCAGGGGAGGGACAGCACCAGCCAGTCCTTCCTCAGGAGAGGGCTGATGTGTCTGTACCGGGTGGAACACGCTCTGGACCCTGGCAGGAGAGAGCCCAAGGAAAGGAGAGTCCACTAAGGACCACAGACACTCCAGGGTGACTCGAAAAGCCAGCATCTCTTCTATGCCCCTAATGATCCTTAGTGGGTCAGTAGAGCATGCCAGGCCAGGCAGATGCAGGGTGGGATGGGTGCCCCTGTGGGAAGGCTTCCACCAAGCACAGAGTCCCTGGCAGGGTCAGACAGCCTGTCTGATGCTGCGACTGGGTGGAAAGGACAGGACTGCCCAGGCTCCTTCATTCTCTGTTACACCAGCCTACCACATGCTGCCAAGCTCACCCACAGAGAATGAGGTTCTGGCTGGGAGGTGCCCAGTGTGACTGCTGGGACAGCTTCCGCTCCCAGGGACAGCAATCATAGAATCATAGAATCACCAGGTTGGAAAAGACCCATCAGATCATCAAGCCCAACCATTCCCATCAATCTCTAAACCATGTCCCTCAGCACCTCATCCACCCGTCCCTTAAACACCTCCAGGGAAGGTGAATCAACCACCTCCCTGGGCAGCCTCTGCCAGGGCCTAATGACCCTTTCTGTGAANGGTCTCATCAGTGCTTAGTACAGAGGGAGAATAACCTCCCTGGACCTGTTGGCCACACCTTTACTGATCCAAGTCAAGATGCCTTTGGATTTCTTGGCCACCAGGGCCACTGCTGGCTCCTGTTCAATCGCTGTGAACCAACACCCACAGGTCTTTCTCCTCCAGGCAGTTAAATAAGTAAACAGTGCAAGGACACGCCAGCACGAAGATGCTGTAGCTCCATACACAGGTCTTCCCCCCATCTCTGTATCTCCTTGGCTGCCAAATACCCCCATTTGTTGGCAGAGCCTGTGACAAACCCGGTGTCACCAATGGTATGAGAGGTCTGCTCTACCATCCACGCTGCAGGCTGGGAACATAACAGGTTTGGGAGGCTACGAGGGAAGGAATAGATGGATCCTGGTGAGGAGACAGCCTGTATCCTTCACAGTCGTGGTGATGCTCAAATACCCCAGGAATCTGCAGGCAGCAGGATGGGATAAGTTACCCATTCCCTCCGGCTCCTGCTGTCACCCCCTGCTCAGACTCATCAAACCCCAGGGATACTGGGGACAGGGAAGTGCTTTGGTGACATAATGGGGGCAGGTATAGGCACCTTTCAGGGTGTAAACCATGAGGGGAGGTTGACGCAGTGTTGGTGACGGAGCATATGAAGGGATGCAGAGAGCCCTGGGTAGGATTGCATGGGTCAGGGACAAGGGGAGGAGAAATGAGAGGGTGCACACACCCTGAGGAGCCCAAGCTTCCTCAGGATGACTGCAGCTTGCATAAATATGGTGACCCAAATCCATCAGGGCTGAGCTGCTGTCCCCAGGCTGCAGCTGCTACTGCGGGACCTCTTCCTGCAGGATCTGCAGCTTCAGGACCTCCTGCTCTGAGCTAATGTCATGACCCTGATCTTACAGTCACTGGCCTTGAGACACCTCTGAGCACGACTGGCCCCAGCGATGCCACCAGCCACAGTCTTGTCCCACCTCAGGGTCCACAAAGTCAGACACGAGTCACATCACTATAAGTCACAGGCCACACCAGCACCTAAGGTTTCCTAGCACCAGAATACACAGAATTAGACCAATAAAGGAAATACTCATATGAAGCAGCAAGCAACGTGTAGGTTTTTTTTGTTCACTTTTGGAGGATTTTTGGTTTTCCAATCATTCTTCACCAGGAAAACTTGGCAGAATGGTTCTCTTACTCTCTTCAGAAAGTAACCACTGAGCTTCAATAACTAGTGATGCTTTTGAGTTCTTACCTCTTTTCCATCAAGCATTGGTTCCACATAGGGTAACTCCTGTCTGCTTATGGATTTGGCATCTCTGGCAAAACCTTTCTACATCATAGAATTATAGAACAAGTGAGGTTGGAGAAGACCCCTAAGATCATCAAGTCCATCTACTCCCACGTGCTCCTAGAAACACCCACCTCTTGGGGTGCTAGTTTCAAACACTCGGACATTTGGGGCATAGGAGGAAACCACCTGTCCCACTACAAGCAACAGAATTTACATATTAATTCAGTGATGGTTTGTCTCAGGCAGATGACTGCTCAGAAGACCTTTACCACCAAGATGCTTTAAAAGAAGAGACAACGTACCTGCAGGCTCCTCCGTGCTGCTGGCGGTGGTGGTGGGGGGAGCAGCAGGGATCTCTGTGCAGGACAGCCGGAAGCAGACAGGACAAGAAAGGGAATAAAAGAAGGAGGTATTAGTCCAGATCCCAAAGACCCTTGACCCCATCCCAACCATGTCTACCAGCAAGGGTTTTTTTCCCAGCTACTTTCTCCACCAAGAGCTGTGGCCCCTTGGAAAGGATGTTTTGCTGGGACACAGCTCTCCTGGGTGCCCAAACAGTGTCTGGCTTGCAGGGCCAGGGCTCATGCCAGCGGACAGTCCTGAGCACAGGCTCCCAGCGACTGGTTGGATCGTGTGGAAATTCCGTGTCTGTCTTTATTTAGTGCAAAGTATCCCAAGGGAGGTGATGCAAGGAACAATCTACCCTCCAATTTACCATAGCCCTGGGGAATGATTAATGATAAACCTTTGTGCATACTTGCTGCAAAGCATACCCAAGCTGTGACTGCAGCATCGTGGGGAAACAAGCCTCTGGTTTGAAATCTTGCTGTCCCATTGCAACACAGGGAAGAATGACTCTCAAGTGACCAGAAACCACCTTGGAATGCATGTTTTCTTCAGCAGGAGAAGGTGGATAAAGGGTATCTGCCCCAGAGTTTGGCAATCTTGAGAGGCAGATTCTGTGAGGGGACAGTGCAGGAGCAGACTACGCATTCCCAACGAAGACTTAATTCTTTCAACCTTCACTTTTCTTTACTCATTGGGTCTTTTTTCCCCCTTTTAGTATCAAAGAATCAATTTGGAATTTCACAGGCCCAGGTTGCCCAGAGTAGTGGTGGCTGCCCCATCCCTGGAGGGGTTCAAGGCCAGGCTGGATGGGGCTTGGAGCCCCTGATCCAGTGGGAGGTGTTCCTGCCCATGGCAGCGGTTGGAACTGGATGGGCTTTGAGGATTGGGTCCAACCCAAACTGTTCTATGATCCTGTGATAACCTTGAAGGGAGCAGCTGGCCCTGGGCACCTTAATTTTCATGCTTCATTTCCTTAGGGCAGGTGAAGACGTCTCTTGCAAGGTGTACAAGCTACTGAATAATCCAACAAGAGCGATCCCAACAGTCAGTAGAAAGAAGACGAAGAAGCACACCTTGCCTGGGCAGTGGGTGCTTGGCAAGGATCAAGTTGGGATGTGGATGTTTGCAGAGCAAAAGCTGCAGCAAAGAGGCTTTGGGTGCTGTGTGTGGTGCTTGCTGCTGTAGCTTTAAGAGCAGGGGCAGACAGCATCCTTGGAAGGCCAACTAAAGAGCAAACCCAAGGAAGCAAACAGTGCACCAATGCATGTTTCTGGGTGGCTTGTGTGAGTCTAAGATCCTCTGTAGCAAGCCAGGTGCTATCAGTATATTTCTGTGCTGGCAGCTTCACCAACCCAGTAGCTCCTCTGCTCTGAGCTCTGTGCACAGCCTGATTTGGGAGAGAAAATCTCTTCGTAGCAACATGCCTTAGGATCCATACCTGATGCGGTACCCCAAAGCAGTGTGCCCACGGGGCACCTCAGCTCTCTAAAGTGAAATCACAGCTTTCCTTAGGGTTCCTGGTAAACTGGAGTGCAGCTGTGCTCACACAACCTCCCCAACATGGCATATGAGCTGCTTGGAAGCACAGGGTGAATTCTGGAGAACATGCCCTGCTGCGGGCAGTGTGACTGGCAGGCGTACACAGGCAGCAATGTCCCTCACACCTGCTGGCAAGTATTTGGTGGGTTTAGTAGCCATCCAGGCTGGGCAGCAGCTCCTGCAAGTCTATAGAGGTTAGTGTCTCTAATGTACAGACATTAAAAAAGTGATCCACCTACTTATGCAGGGAGCAATGGGAGAGCGGCTCTGCTGGTAGCCTTTGGCGCATCGATTGCATGTGATGCCGGTGACGCCGTCTTTGCAGGGACATTGGCCCGTGGTTTGGTTACAGGTCTGGCCAGCGGCTCCCACGGGATGGCAATCACACTCTGGGGGGGAAAACACAACAAGAGGGTCAGGGGGACAGCAGAGTGGGTGCAGGCTGCAATGTGGCATCAGCAGGGAGCAGGGTGAACGCTGTAGGCTGGTAGCAGCTCTCGGAGTGGTTCCACCTTCTCCTCAGCCAGTTCTGGACCTCGGGCAAACATCCCATCCATCCGGTAACTGCACTGACCTGAAACAGAGGTGGGATTTGGCAGGGGGTGTGCACACAGCTGTCGCATGGGCACAGGGGGAATAGCATGGGCGAGGGGGAATGTGGAACTGCAGCCAGGACATCCAGGGAATGGCCTCAAGCTCCACCAGGGGAGGTTCAGGCTCGACATGAGGAAAAAATTCTTCACAAAAAGGGTCGTTAGGCACTGGAACAGGCTGCCCAGGGAGGTGGTTGAATCGCCTTGCCTGGAGGTGTTTAAGGTGCAGGTGGATGAGGTGCATAGGGACATGGTTTAGAGATTGGTTGGAATGGTTGGACTTGATGATCCAGTGGGTCTCTTCCAACCTGATGATTCTATGATCTCATGCAGGACAATGAGTATTCTTTGCTCTAGGGAGGCACCATGGGGTGTCTGAGACCCTGCTTGGGGAAATACACCCATAGACACTGCAACCACCTCATCCTGTAGATCTTGTGATGAAGTAAGATTTTGCAGGGCTTGAAGAGGAGTGGAGCAGGAAAAGCAGCACTGCTGGAATAACTCTGGGAGCCAGAGCACCCGCTCTCCCCACCCGAGCCAGCTTCGACCCTCCCCGGGCTTCCTAAAGCAGCAGCGGGACTGTAAGGAAGAGGTAAAAACCCAAGCATTTCATCAGCCTTTCAACACAGGAGATCTCAGACAGGAAGCGTTTGCTTTCTGAGATGTTGGGAATTCATTTCACGTGTTGTACTATAAAATAAGCCACCACTCTCTTTTCAGTGCTTTTGCTCGAGCCCTTCCCTGCTGAGCAGCATCCCTGGCAGCTGGCACTGCGGGCAAAGGAAGGAAATGCCCTTGTGGGATGCAGGGAGGCTCAAGGACCTGCTGTTGCCGGCCAGATGGATGGAGGCTTGTCGACAGAGCTGGGCAGATGTGAAGGGTTTGGCAGGGCATGTAAATACTGCACTCGAAATCATTCACCATCTCATTTCTCACAGTGGGACTTTACCGGCGCAGCTGTTTGTTAAAAAAAGAGGGGGGAAAAAAGCATCGGGGCTTGTTATCATCACTCCTCCAAAAGGATTATGGCCTTGCACATTTGTTAACAGCCCTGATTTCTAAGAGCTGCGAGCACGGTGCCAGACTGTGGTCTGCCCCTGCTGAGTGGTGGCAGGGAAAGACAGGAAAGCTTTCCTTTTCTTGTGCAGCATCCTCGGGAAGAGCCAGCCAAAAGCCTCCCTTGGGAGCACTGATCCTACTCTCCTTCTGCCCTTTGCAGGAGCTGCTTGCCAGAAAAAGGACTGGGGGAAAACCTGCCCCACTGCCCAAAAATCTGGTCTGCAGGTCAGGACCAATGTGTCTCCAGGGGCTCCAGAAGCTCAGTTTGGTTTTCAAACACCTCCAAATCGCCCCAAACTGAGCATATCACTCCCATCAGGATTTGTGCTGGACTCTACAAGGCTTCTTGATTTGTCTTGCACCCCCTGGCTCTGCGACACTCTAAATCCACCTTTCTTGGGGACGGTAGATCACACACCCCATTCATTTGTGCTGGGTGTCAAGTTTTGGTGTTTGACAGAAGATTCCTTCCAGCTCCCCCCATCACCATCCAGCTCTCTGCACTAGCAACCCCCAGTCTGACCTTCACTGGGTAGCAGACCCCAGCTGGGAGCTGCAGTGGAGCTGGGATGGTGCCTGGAGCTCCCCTGCACTGGGATGGCCCCTTCTCCCTATGTATTTCCCCCGATGCCCCCAGACCTGCCAGGGCCAGATGGGAAGAGACAGAGTATTGCCAAAACCTGACCAACCTTCACACGGCAGGGAAAAAAAACCCACACACACACACAACTTTTGCATCTTTTCCCCTCTTTCACTAACATTTTTGGTTTAGGTTTTTTAATTAAAAGCCCTATTGTCCACCCCTGCCTTGAGCTGCCTCTGGGAACCAGCTGCTTGCAAACCTGTCTGTACGGAAAACTTGCTTTTTTCTACCAAACCCAGTTTTGATTGGAAAAGTTTTAAGAGCTGTGTTTTAACATTAAACCCAGCGATGCTGGTGATGAGTGCAGAGAGTGATGTTTAGGGAAAGCCTGCACGCTGCAGCCCCAGGGGAAGGCTTCAGCATCGCTAGGGGAGAGGAAATGAATAAATACACATTAAGCAATAGCCTAAAGAAGGAGCAGAGTTGAGGAAGAGAAGAGAGGTAGGAGTTAACATGAAAATAAGCAAATCAGGGCAGGGTTACACAAGAAGAGGCAAAGGGCAGGAGGATGGGGAGGAACATGCCTCATGTTTCAGGCGTCCCCTCTGGGGCTGCGTGTGCTGGTTTCAGGCATCGCCTGCAAACCCCCATCCTGTGAGTAATCCTCCCCCATGTGAATGGATCGCATGGATTTCAGTGGGACTGCTTGGATGGGAGAGGGGAGAAAAAAAGAGGAAAAAAAAAAGGAAAAAAGACCTTATGATGAGTAAGATTCACAGAATCAGGCTCTTGGAGGCTGGGCTGCAGAGTGCAGAGCTCTCTTTTGGACACCACATAAATAAATAGCGATGCTGCTGCTTCCTTCCCTCATGAGGTAATGCCTTGGCACAGCTTGTCCAAAGCTGCTGTGGTTATTTTTACAGCCGTATCTGTCTGAGGTCTCCTCTCTCCCCACACCGGGCTGCTGGGAGGGCTCTGCATCACGGATGTCAGCCGTGTCCCCATGGGTGACAAGTAGGCAAGTGGCACAGGAGCTGGGAATCACCGGCCCTCGGTCCAGATCCTCACCAGGGAAACCCCTGGCTGATCGCTGAGAGGTCCCTCATGCCATAGGGTAAACTCTCTCTGGGTGTAGGGATGCGCTTTCTGCCACTAGTCCCCAACTCTTGATTGCAGCAGAGGACCCTGTGAGTGCAGGATGACCGTCCTGGGCAGCACCGCTCTGGCTCCTCCAATGCCTGACCCCATTCTGACTTTTCTGTCTTCCAGAAAACTCTCCGAATCAGCATCATCTCAACTCTCCTGGTGTGGGAAGGCAGGAGGTGGTCTAAGCAGTGTCTGCAGATGTACATTTGCTGTCACTGTCCCAGAGGAACTGAACTAGAGCCAGCAATTAGGAGAAATTAAAGGCAATTTGCAGTTCCCTGGCCAGTGCAAACACTTGCAGCCAGCAATTACAGGCTCTTCTCCTTCCTTAACCATGGAGTAGCTGTGCTGCCAGTGCTTAATGCTGATTTTTCCAGTACAGTTCAAATTCCTTAAGGTTGTAAATCCAAACTGAGGAAAGAGGTCATTAGAGTCTCAAAGGGGAGGTGATTGGTGCAGACACCCCTTTGGCATCCTTACTGGTTCTCTGATAGGCATTTTTTAAGTCCCCAAACACATTTTCATGCCAGGACTTCCTTGGGTGCTTGTCTGTCACCCACCACCATGCAGAATGTCAGCATCCTCTGCCCTGAGCAGAGCAGAGACTATGGGGGACCCAAGCTGAGAAAACCTCGCTGATCAGGAAAGGAGAGTGCCTGGGATATTGTTAGAGGTGATTAGGGGGATAACATCTGAGTCATCCTCCGAACCCTCAATGCCTTGCTTAAAAGGATTGCTCCGTAGAGGAGGAGGCAATGGTGCAGTGAGGAAGATGTTATGGAGAGTAAGTGTTATGAGGAGCACCTGAGGGACCTGGGGCTGTTCAGCCTGGAGAAGAGGAGGTTGAGGGGAGACCTCATCGCTCTCTGTGGCTCCTGGAAAGGAGGTTGTGGTGAGGTGGGCGCTGGGCTCTGCTCCCAAGTAACAAGGGATAGGATGAGAGGAAATGGCCTCCGGTTGCGCCAGAGGAGGTTCAGATTGGAAATTAGGAAAAATGTATTTAGTGAAAGAACGGTGAAGCCCTGGCAGAGGCTGCCCAGGGCAGTGAGAAACTTGCCATCCTTGGAGGGGTTCAAAAAACTGTGTGGCCGTGGCACTTTTGGACATGGCTTAGCAGGCACAGTGTGGTTGGGCTGACAGTCAGATTGGATGGGTTTAGAGGTCTTTTCCAACCTCAACAAGCCTATGGTTCCATGTGAGAGGAGCAAATAGGAATGACACTGGTGCAAGGAAACAGTGCGTCCTTAGTCTGTCGGCTCACACAGTATCGGGGGGGAAGGAAAATAACTATCATGATTTAGGTCTTCCAGAAAAACTTCAAGGAAAATCTTGCCTGTGGCAGAGATGACCAGGAATTCCTAGAAAAAAATGTAGTTATTTCCTACTTACAAACCTGGCTGTGGAGGAGAAAACAAGGAACAGGAGTACATGGTGAGGTTTTAATGGGAGATGAGGGCAAAAATGGGGGTGCCTCTACCCACAGAAGCTGATTTTTCCTATGTGATAAACATGACTTTGGAAGCAGGGCTCTAACAGCCTCTCCAGGTGACCACCATCAACTTGGCTGGTCCAGAGATGAGGAGACCATGTAGGTCTTCTGCGAGACTTACACTGACCAAGTGGGTGAGGGGACGGCAGACAAAACCCAGAAGGAAGCATAAATCGGAAGGAGGGAACAAGACGGCTCGTATACTCTGAAGGGTCCCAATTAACTGCAAGCACTCCAGGAAAAGATCTAGGAGTCAATGAAACATCTGGCTGATTGCAACAGAGCTCAGAAGAGCAACAAGATAGCAGGTTGTGTTGTGAAAGGAGTGGAGTAACACTGAATATAATATCATGACACCACAGAAATCAATAGTGCATCCTCAGCTGGCAAAGCGGAGTGAAAGGCGTGGAGAGGCACCCATCTGAGGGAGACGGAAAAGATGAGAAATGCCTTGCCAAGAGACGATGGAGGGATGCCAAGCTGTGCGCAGAGCCGAGAAGGTCAGACAGGTGCTCCTCTTCACTGGTCCTTAAAATACAGGGACAAAGGGACATTCAACGCTTTTAAAAGGCAACCTTTTTCAACGATAAAAGGAAATGCTTCTTTGCACTGCACGTAATTAACTCGTAGAACTCATGCTACGAGACACCATGGCAGAGGCCCAACAGGATTAGATAGGGCTCTGAATGAGAACATCTGTAGTTACATTAGCTGGGATTAATATATATATGGATATAAGCACTCTGAGCCAGCTACTAACTGCCTGCAGTTTGGAAGAGATTTCCCCTGGGGCCACGCTGTTGCAAAACTGCCTGTCGTAGAGTTTTATATCTCTGTCTGGAGCTTCCAAGACAAGACACTATTATATACCCAAATCTGCTGCGGCAGAGCATCATCCACTCGACTGCCTTTCTCTGCTTCAGTTGATACCTGGTGCTTTGGGACCCAAAAATGACTGAAATCTTAGAATCAGGCATAAAAGGATACAAACTGCCCTGGAAGAGCAGCTGAAGTTGCTGGGATGTCTCCGTCCCACTGAAGGTTGACAAAGAAGCATGACAAAAATGCAAGCATTTTCCCACCCCTGAATTTCAGTCAGAGGCATTCGCAGCTGCTCATCTTCCCTCACACAGAGAGGTAAACAGAGGAATAAATCTCCAGGCTTAGCTCTCTTCAATTGTGACCTTTTTTTTTGAAAGATACCTGAAAGGACTTGCATTTTTGGAGAATTACCACCTTCCTGGTTTCAGGGAAGCTCTTTTCTTGGGAGAGTTCAGAATGATGAAAAAGCCATTTGACTGAACAACAGACAAAGATTGATTTCATAGGATGTCCAGATGTCCTCTTGTCACATCATGCCTGCAGTGATAACACAGGTCCCAGGGCTTCGGGGTTTAAAAGCCAAAAATGTGACCATTGTCCTGATGCCCAAGGCAGGGGTGGCTGCCCCATCCCTGGAGGGGTTCAAGGCCAGGTTGGATGGGGCTTGGAGCCCCTGATCCAGTGGGAGGTGTCCCTGCCTATGGCAGGAGGGTTGGAATTAGATGAACTTTAAGGTCCCTTCCAACTCAAAGCGGTCTATGATTCTGTGACTTGTGTCTTTGGAGAACCAATTCAAAAGGAGTGGTGGTCCTTCCTTTGAAGACCTACCCTAATCATTTGCCCATGGGGGAGGAGAGTTATGATTTGATATCTATGAACCTGAGCAATGTGGAGAGGTTTATGTGAGCTCTGGGAATAGGATTCTGCAGGGCTGGGTGAGACCATAGCAGAGCATCTCCACCACAAGAGGAAAAATCCTGCAGATTCACATCGTGGGGAAGAAAAACTGTGGTATTTAATGTGTACCCACCCAGCTTAGTCCCAGCTGGTTTGCTAACCAGAGGCAGAGGTTGAAATGTCGCTGTGTTAACACTGAATACTAATAATGGCTTTAAATATTAACTGTTAACTAATTTGTGATGAGATCGTCAGCTTGCCTGCAATATTGTGGACTGGATTTAGTTCTCCAAAGGATCATGTTCACGCACAATGTCCCCCAGCACATTCTCTTGGAGATTTAAAGGTTTCTTGCCAGCAGAAAATGAATTCCCCCTTTTATCAGGCAAAGCCAAGTAATCTCTCGGTGTTTCACAGTGTCCCTCCTCCTGTGCCGCTTCTCAGGGCTCTCCCATTTCTTCCTCCTGAACTGGCACTCGGGGAAGCCAAGGGCTTTGGCACCCTGCAGTTTGGGCCAAATTTCACAGATTAGACCTTGTCTTTGTCTTCTCTGTAACAAGTAACAGACGGGGCCCACAATGCCTCCACTGAGCAGGAGTCGCCGCTAATCCGGAGGGGGCTTTGAACCACAGTAATAAATCCACTTTTTGGGCAGGCGCGCTATGGGCAGGCATTAGCGATACAGACAATAAGACAATTATGGCAGCACTTTCCAGAATGCTTGAAAATCCTCTTGTTCAAAAATTGTTCATAATTCCCCTGTCGTCTCAGAGCTCCTCTGTTTGGGTGACGTAGTGGTGCCGCAGAAGCCACCAGGGAGAGCAGTGGGGATGCTGGGATACCCAGCGATGAAGCACTGGGAAGTTCTCCCTGTATTGCTGAACAGGACTTGGGTTTTCTCATGGAGGATACCATTCCTTTTATTTTTCAGCCCTGAAGAGAAAGGTCCAGGGTGCTGGGGAATGAGATGCTCAACGTGATCTGAGAATGTGTGTTTGCAGCCCAGAAACCAACCATGTCCTGGGTTGTATCCAAAGCTGTGGAACCAGCAGGGCCAGGGAGAGGATTCTGCCCCTCTGCTCTGCTCTGGTGAGACCCCACCTGGAGTCCTGAGTTTAGTTCTGGAGTCCACAGCACAAGAAGGACATGGAGCTGTTGAATGCAGTCCAGACTGGGCCACGGAGATGATCCAAGGACTGGAAAACCTCCCATATGAGGAGAGGATGAGAGAGTTGGGGTTGTTCAGCCTGGAGAACAGAAGGCTCAGGGAAGACCTTAGAGCAGCTTCCAGTGCTGAAAGGGGCTCCAGGAAAGCTGGGGAGGGGCTCTGGATCAGGGAATGCAGGGATAGGATGAGGGGGATGGTTTTGAGCTGCAAGAGGGGAGATCGAGATGAGATCTTGGGAAGAAATGTTCTCCTGTGAGGGTGGGGAGGCCCTGGCCCAGGTTGCCCAGAGCAGTGGTGGCTGCCCCATCCCTGGAGGGGTTCCAGGCCAGGTTGTATGGGGCTTGGAGCCCCTGATCCAGTGGGAGGTGTCCCTGCCCATGGCAGGGGGTGGAACTGGATGGGTTTTGAGGTCCCTTCCAACCCAAACAAGGATCTCAGTCTTAATAACTCACATTCTTCATTTTAACATGGTTAAAAATATAAAAGGGCACATGGGTGAGCAGGACTGATGTTGTTTTAATGTTCTAGAGTAGTTTTCACTCTTGAGAACAGATCCTAAGCAGGAAATTATCTCAAGAGACCGAAAATATTTATGGAGAAGACAAATTATTCCTTTTCTTTCTTCTGTCTTGGATGTATGCAAAGTTCTGGCTATGGGAATGAAATTTAGCAACTTCTGTTCTTAATCTGGGACTGGTGATGAAGAACTGGGGTTGAGTCTGTTTTTCTTTCTTAATAGGGTGCAAATTCCCCTCTATTGTGTTGCACCCTGCCACTTCTGAAACCCGACATTCCAAACCTGCCCTTCAGGATTGCTTAGGGATGTATTTCTGTTAAAAAACAAAACCCTAGTAATTTGGAAGGTGGTCAGCCCCAGATTTAGCCAGTAGAACTCCTCTTGGGCACCATCATTGCAAGGATGGGTTTTTTTCTGAAATCATAGAATCATTTGGTTGGAAAAGACCTTTGAGATCATCAAATCCAACTGTACCCATCCCCTACTAAACCATAGCCCTGAGCACATCTCTACCTGTCTTTTGAACACCTCGAGGGATGGAGACTCAACCACCTACCCGGGCAGCCTCTGCCAGTGCCTGAGAACTCGTTCATTGAAATGTTTCTCCTATTGTGCAATCTAAACCTCTCCTGGTACAACTTGAGGCCATTTCCTCTCATCTTATCCCTCGTTACTTGGGAAAAGAGCCCAGCACCCACCTCACTGTAACCTCCTTTCCAGGAGCTTCAGAGAGTGATGAGGTCTACCCTCAGCCTCCTCTTCTCCAAGCTAAATATTTCAAAGGCCCTCAGCTGCTCCTCATAAGACTTTTTCTCCAGACCCTTTAACAGCTTTTTTCTCTGGGCACGCTCAAGCCCTCAATATCCTCCTTATAGTGAGGGGCCAAAACTGAGCCCAGGATTTGATGTGCAACCTCCCCAGTGCTGAGCCCAAGGGGATGATCCCTCCCCTGTTCCTGCTGGCTACCCCATGGCTGATCACAGCCAGGATGCTTGTGGCCTTTTTGGCCACCTGGGCCAGTGCGGGCTCCTTTTCAGCCACTATTGCCCAGCACATCCAGATCCTTTTCCACCAGGCAGCTTTCCAGCTGCTGCTCCCCAAGCCTGGATCTGCACGGGATTGTTGTGACCCAAGTGCAGGACCCAGCACTTTGCCTTGTTGAACTTCATCCTGTTGGTCACAGCGCTTCTGCTGGGGAATCAGTATTGTCTAAATTTTCCTAATAAGCCAGATCATCCAACTGTTTAACATGGAGCTGTGACTCAGTTGTGAGCTTTATCACCTCTCTGAAGGTGCTGGGAGAAAGGGTTTTATGCTGCAATGGAAAGATCAAGGTACTGCAGAGGCTGAGCCTCCTCCATCCCATGACCTCACTTCCTGGAGCCAGTGACACATCTTGCCCTGACCTCTGCAAGCGCCACACAGTGCTGGCAGGTTCTGCCACAGCTTTTACTCTGGGGCCTCTTTATGTGCCTTTTCAGCTCCTCCTTTTGTGGGGCTGTTCCTCCCTCGAGTGCCAAGTGATTGAGGTCTTCCATCCTCATCGTCCAGAGGAGGGCTACAGAGATGATCAGAGGGGCTGGAGCACCTTCTGCAGCAGGAGGACAGGCTGAGAGATTTGGGCTTGGCTAACATGGATACTGGAGCTCTTTCAGAGGGAGATCTGCACAGCAGTGAGAAGTCCACCCACTTCAGATCACCAGTGGCTACAAACATGAAACTAGAATGTGGTATTTGTGATCTTTAAATGTGCGTCCTCGTACGTGGCACAATCCTCATGTGCTGTGTGGAGGTGGAGCCTCCCTGGGCTGGAGGAAAAGGCTGTGCATGGCTCTGATATCTGGGTTGTTCCTCACTGATGGCTCACACAGGACAGAGTTAATTAGAAAGTCCTTGACACTGGAAGGTCCATGTGGAAGGGAGAGCAGAGTGAAGGCTGGCACATGGAGCCACATCTAGCTTGAAATTATTAGAAACTGCCTGAGTCGTTTGGTTTAATCACAGAATCATAGAATCACCAGGTTGGAAGAGACCCACTGGATCATTGAGTCCAACCGTTCCTATCAATCATCAAACCATGTCCCTCAGCACCTTGTCCAC
>WAAB01003480.1:245895-264296 GCA_013389865.1 Piaya cayana | reverse complement strand
TTTCTGATCCAAGCCAAGATGCCATTGGCCTTCTTGGCCACAGGAACATTCCAGTGCTGCCATGGAGCAAACTCTTGCCACTCTGGCTCGCACAAAGGTAGCTCCTTAATTTGCCTCAACTGCTGACATTTCATTAAAACCATGAATGATTAAAAGCTGACGTGGCCAGGTAGATGTGTTGTGTTGAGCTCAAGCCCTCATTAAAAGCAAAATCACTCCTTTTCCATGTTTTCACACTACAAACTCAAAAGAGCTTAAGAGTTGCTGTAATAATCACGCTCCTTCTTCGGGAGAACCAGCCTGAGCAGGACAATACTGTGGGCCATGGAGATACCATGGAGGTGGTGGCACTTGGTGGCAGTGGCACTGAACCCTCCTGTGTTGTCCCAGGACACTTCCATGCAGAGACCCGTGTGGGAGGGACAGCTTATAGCTGCGTTCTTTTAAACTTTCTTTGACTGGTTTGTGTGTGCTGGGGTTTGTTGGTGACAAGTTTTAGATGTAGAAACCACAAATCAGTGCTCAGCACTTAGAATAATATTGATATAGAATCACAGAGTCATTGAATGATTTTGGTGGGAAGGGACCTCAAAACCCAGCTAGTTCTCCCCTTGTGGGCAGAGACACCTCCCACCAGATCAGAAGTTCCAAGCCCCATCCAACCTGGCCTTGAACACCTCCAGGGATGGGGCAGCCACCACTGCTCTGGGAAACCTGGACCAGGGGTTTCCCACCCTCAGCATAAAGAATTTCTTCCTAGGGTATAAAGGATTGAGGCTGTGGGGAGGGGGCGACTGAGTCAGAGCCGTGAATAAATGCAGGATAGAAACATAGCTAGGAAAGTTTTCTGGTGGCAGCAGAAGAGCCTGCCCTGTGGAGAAAACAAAGTCAGCATTTGGCAGACAAGTGCCTTGAAAGTCTGGGCTTCCTCTAGCAATGTGATTTCTCAGAGGTGACTAAGTTTTGATACAAGAGCTCGAATCAAGCCCTGCCAGCTCTATGACTTGGCTCAGCGCTCATGTAAATGGTAGCTCCAGCTGGTCTTCAGAGAAGAAGAAAATGACAAAAGGAAGGGAAGGAAGCTTGATAATTAAAGACAACTCCCTAGGGGAATTCATAGAAAGTATTGCTTTGGAGTCTGTGAAACCACAATGCTGGACTAGGGATGGGCATCAACGTGAGGTTGCTCTGGGGTCAGAAGTATCTATCTTAGGATGCATTTCACCTCCTCCGAAAGAGGACATCTCCTGGGCTGATGCCCAGCCTGCAGTGACGGGAGCCTGTGGGAACCAGCCCGCTGGGATGCTCGCTATGGACAAGGAAAAACTGGGGAGAAGAGTCCTACCAGGAGCCACCGCTGGTGGTCATTCTGCCCCAGGGGACCCCTGGTTTAAGGGTTTCGTCTCTATGCCTTTGGGATATGTTAGTGGTGAGCTTGACTACCTCCCACTTAGCTGTGGATTGGGAGAGTGGCGGCTGGGGACATCTCCGAGGCTTGGAGGGATCTGCAGAGATGTACTATGGACGGGCTGATCCTCCTATCCTACACCAGGACGTGGCCCCTGGGTCACCAACAGTGGGACACCAGGACGTTGGCCACCTAAGCCTCTGGTGTCTCCTGCGGGTTTTACCCCTGCTGCTCCTGCACCCCAGCTTCCAGAGGGCTCCAGGCAGCAGGGAGAGGCTTCATCTGCCCTGGCTTCAGCCTTGGGAAACGAGCTCTGTTCTCTAAGCTGGTCACGCAGCTCCCTCTATAGTCAGTGGAGAGAGGCTGGGGACTCGTCCCACTGTCCCCGTCACCGGGGGCTCTGCTCAACTCTCCAGGCAGCACAAGGAGCCAAAGGGCTTCGTTCCTCTGTGCTGTTCCCCTGCACTACATGCATGCAGCCAGGTGGGAAGAAAACCTGCATCCACACCCATTAAATCGAAGACCAGAGGTTGAGCCCATGGGGACAGCACTCACCCTCTCTTTGCTTCATCCCAGCCTCCAAAAAGCAAATGTCAAAGTCCTTTAAGCCTTTGTGGGTTCAAACCAGGCAGGCTGGGAGTGCTTTTTTACCTTTGCACAAGCCATTAAATAATCCTCCAGTGCAAATGGATTTGTCTGCCAGGCTTGGCTCGGGCACGGGGCTGCAGCAGCGCCGGGCAGGCAGGAGATCCCATTTTTTTACCAAAAACACTGAGTCCTCATGAATGTGACCTCTCCAGGACCCAAATCCTGTCCCTCCACAAGGGTTTTACCCTGGCACCCACAGCACAAGTGCATTCATAATGAGTATCATTTGTCATCTTTTCATCAAAACGTGTGTAAATCCTTTCCCTGAAGTGCAGAGCTGCTTTACAGCCAGGCTATAAAATCCTGCAGAGTCGCTGTTCCAATAGAATTACATTAGTGCCAATAACCTGGCAAATATCAGGAGTGAATTTAATCAGAAGAACTAACATCAGGGCCCTGATTTATGGAAGGCCATGACAGAGCAGAGTGGAGGGAGGTTTGCAGGACCCAGATGTGGAATTTCACTTGCAACATCATTTGGAGCAGAGGGAAAGCAGAAGGAATAGGAAAGAGGGCTTCAGTATTTTGGACTCTCAGTGAGAAAACAGGAGTTACTTGCCCTTGTTCTCAGTTTTAAAAAACTTAACATCCTTATGCCTGGGGTGCGTTGTTTCTCAGGATAGCCCCACACCTATGGGGCGTGAGCAGGACTCAAGCGTTTGACTTCTGCCAGAGCAAAGGGCATCCTGCTCCGGCGCCCGCTGGGACGAGCCCACCCATCCCCACGGCAGAGGAGCTGCTACTATCAGATTCCTCCAGCCTGAGAATCCCTGTCCGAGGCCACGCAGAGATCAGTTGTGCGGTCTGACCTCAAAACTCCTGGGGATCCCAAGCCCTTCCTTGAGTAACTGGTGGCCCTGGGTTTGCCCGACCACCCACCCGCAGCGCTCCCAGCCCTCCTTCAGCTCCCAGCTCCAGCCTGGCAGGCTCTGGCGTGCACCCAGCATTGCCACTTCGTGCAATACCCCTGCTCCATCTGTCATCGATTCCTTTGCATGTGGCTTGCAGACTCCGTGCCGTGCCGTGCCCTGCCTGTTGTGTGGCTCTGTGACAGGACATCTCTGAGCACTGACAGCTCTTTGCTTTTTATGTTCCTGCAAGAAAATAGCTGGAAGCAAATGCATGGGCAGGGAACACGGCACAGCTGCATCACTCTTAACCATCAGGGTAAAAGTCATCCTCAAACCCCAGCTCCTTATGCCTTCTAAGACAACTTCAGATCATTAAAACCAGATTTTAATTAAATATTATCATAGATTTGGCTGTTAGAAAACCAACAAGCCCTGAGCATGGGCAGGAGGGCACTTCCCAGCTCCCCTTTCTGCTCTCCTTCTGCTGCCTGAACCTCACACCAGTCCCTGCAATACATGCAAAATCTTGTGGCATTTTCTTTTTCTTCACATTTAAACAGTAGACATTGTGCAAGCGTTTCTACAATTTTTGCGTAAATACCAAACCCGTCCGATTTAAAATAATACAACTCATGCCTCTATAATTTCCTGACCCCAGATGCATTATGAATACATGACAGTGCATAGAATGGAGCAAGAGAGGAGAAACCCAAGTGAGAGGAAAAGCAGTTTAGCTTTAGTCTATTCAGCTGAATTAATACAAAAACATCTCCAGCAAGTCTTTCATAGAACATTTGTTGTGAGTTTGCCCGAGCTCACTCACGCTTGCCAGGGTGGTTAAGTGAGCCACAAGCTTCCCTCTCGGCTCGTGAGGCACCAGTTCTCTGTTATACGCATTCATTTGAATATGTTCCGTGTAGGACAATGAATGGAGGAATGGAATGCTTGAAAGAATCAAGTCTTGGAGAGAAAACCCAACCTGCTGGGCGAGATGAGGCAGCAGGCAGTTGTGAGGGAGATGGCAGATGCTACAGGATGGTTAGTTCTTTAATTCTAAACACATTCAGTCCAGAAGAGACTCTGAGAGACCATTTCCCATCAGCAGATGGCTTGGTGAGATGATAAATGCATGTTTTTATCAATGGAGAAGTGGCTGAAGTTGTTAGATGGGTTTTTTTTTTTAAAAAATACATGTTTGCAACAATTATCTTAGTCCCTAAATCAGGGGAGAAAAGTAGAGGGAACATAAAACCCCCTGTGTCATAAACGGAGCTCGGGAAAATGAGTTTTCAAAGGGATGCCTTTGCTGTAGGAAACTTCATTTCGCCCGCCTTTGTATAGGATGATGGATTACGCCAACAATAAACCATTGCAACTACTGTGAAATTGTGCTAATAGCCTGCAAGTCGGGGAGCTGTTCATGCACCAGCATATTTATTACATACCTTTGTATCTGTTAGCTCCTATAGCCCCATTTTTGTTGTAAGCCGTGGGGGGTTGGAGAAGTCTTTAAATTTGCCGATCTCAAATTTCAAGAGCGGGAGCGGTTCAAGAAGACAGGGGGATGAGAAAAGGATGCTAGCAACGAGCGTTTGATAGAGAGAATGAGTGAGAAACTTGGTCTTAAATCATTGTGAAGTGCCTGGTGAATGCCCGTGCATGAGTTTCTGGGCACTCGTTTGGGGAAACTGAGGCACGACATGGCTCTGTTTCCCACCTGCAGACATTTCTCATCATCTGGCTGTGCTTTTAGGGTAAAAGTATCGTGCTATTGATCTGCTCCAGCCACGGAGAGGTCAGCAAGAGTGAGAGATCAGGGACAGCAAGGATAAATAGATGGGAGAGGGGGGAAAAGACTTCCTGGCTAGGAAGGAGAGTTGGGAAAAGCCGGAGTGAGAAACCACTTGGGAAATACTGGCATCAATTTGAGAGAGGGGGTGAAGTGTGGGCATCACTGCCAATGAAGGGCAGGGGTTGCCTTTTCCCAGGGTGGAAAAGCTGGGGATGGAGATGGGATGGGATCCACCCTAGACTTCAGTTGAGTGTCCCCTCCCTGCCCCATCCTCCCTGTGCTGATCCCAGAGGTCTGGGATCCCCTCGGATGCACAGAGATCCCATAGCTGGGAAAGAGCCACCCTCTGCTCCAAATCCCACCATGTCCCCAGTTGCCCCCATGCTGGGGAGGCAGCCAGGATAAACCAGTCCTGGGAAGGAATTAACGGTGCCTGGGGAGTGGTGGGAATTCCCCCCGCTGCCTCACACTTCTCAACCCTCTCTGGGGAGCAGGAAGGTAAAGGAGAATCAGGGTCTGGACATCAGCAAACGCTTCCACGAGCACGCTGCTGCCTGGGGGTGATGGGTGCCCGCCTGCATCGCTGCCTGGGTGCAGCAAGGAGAGCCCACGCCTTCACAATTTCCCTTTGTTTGCCTCAACCTAACACACTGTTACTTCTGCTGCAACCCAGCCATGAAAGGAGAAATATGAACTTTATTACAACACATATCCGCTCGGGACCCGGGGGCAAGGCACGGCCGCTGCCAGAGTTGGGCTCCGATTGGGATGCTGGGTGTTGGAGCTGGTGTGGAAGCGGCTCAGCCCCTCTGCACCCCTGCCCTTCTGCTCCTCGGACCCAGAAACCACAGCTCCTCTCCCCCAACAAGAGCCACAGGCTGGGGGTCACATCCCACCAACCCCACGTTTTGACTGAGGCTCTAGCTTCTTAGCAGCCTCAACACAAGGTGGATCAGAAACATCTCATTGAAATAGTTTTTACAAGGTGAAAAAAGCAGGGATAGCAGGGCTGTCTAAAGCAGTGATTTCTGTTTTGGTGAGGAGTGTCTGTTTTCAGTGGGAAAAAAAAACAACAACAACCCCATGAAGAAGCGTTTTCATTTAAAAAATTGAAAATGCTGAAGACCCACAGCTTTCCAGCCAAAAATACCCAGCTCGGGCCAAAAAGCTTTCCATTCCTTGTTGAAATGAGTCTTTAGGGAGAGAAGAGCTGTGGGAAAGCTCAGTACCTTCTAATCTGGCTTTTGAATGCTTGCTTGATTCCTTTAGCTGCATCTCAGGTTCAGGATTTATCCTTCTTCCAGCAGGCAGTTGAGAGTTAAAAAAAAGTTCATTTGCAGGATTTGCTCTTATTGCAGCTCCTGCCCCAGCTGAAGCCCTGCTCGCTGTGGCCCTTCACACCCACCACAGGAGAGGAGGAAATCTCAGCAAACTCCATCAGCTGAGCTCAAAATCAAGTTTTTTCCCATTTCCATGTTCTTGCCTCATCCCGAGAGTGAAGCATTTTGCGCGTGGGTTAAGCATTGCTGGGGGTGAGGGTGGGAGCAGGAGCCAGGTATTTGGAGGATACTGATTTACAGGCACCACGTCTAATCCCACACCTGAGATTTTGTTCAACTTTGCCCTTCCCTACGCAATCGCCACTTTAGCTGTGGCTGTTGGAGCAGGTGAAGCACAAGTCATAAGTGATAAAACCTGAAATAATTTAAAATCATCCTTATCAGTGAGGGTTTTTACTATTTTGGTGACTTTGTCTTCATTGAGAGGCTGAGGAGACCAGGTAGACGTGATGGCAAGGAATGTGGAGGCAAGAAATGAGGTTGTGGAGAGGAGGGTGCTGGGCTCTTCTCCCAAGTGACAGGGGACAGGACAAGAGGGAATGGCCTCAAGCTCCACCAGGGGAGATTTAGGCTGGACATTAGGAAAAAAATTTCACAGAAAGGGTCATTGGGCACTGGAACAGGCTGCCCAGGGAGGGGGTTGAGTCGCCTCTCCTGGAGATGTTTAAGGTGTGGGTGGACAAGGTGTTAAGGGACGTGGTTTAGTGTTTGATAGGAATGGTTGGACCCGATGATCCGGTGGGTCTCTTCCAACCTGGTTATTCTATGATTCTATGATTTCAAGGGCTCGGTTTGGAAGAGAGAGAAGAGCAGGAGGAGTTTGGTGAGAGCAAGGGCTGTGGAAGCCGGAGCGGCAGGAAGGGGTTGAAGAACAAGGAGCTGTGTGGTCCCAGACATCCCACCCCCAAGTCATACCTTTGCAGGCCTTGCGGTGGGAGATGGGCTTGCTGAGGTCCCGGTAGAAGCCCTCCTTGCAGTAGTGGCAGTGCCGCCCCGCCGTGTTGTGCCGGCAGTTGAGGCAGACGCCGCCACTCTTCCTCCCCGAGAGCTTGTAGAGCTCCATGTTGAAGCGGCATCGCCGGGCGTGGAGGTTGCAGTTGCAGGCTGTGAGAGGGAAAGAGCAGATACCATCAGCATCCATGCCTGCTCAAGGAGGTGCCAACCCCAGAGGAGCCCGTGTGTGGGGGGCTCAGCAGCCTGGGGAGCCTGGCCGTGGTGGGGGTGTCACAGGAGGGGATGCTCTGATGGCATCTCTGGCTATGGGAAGCCAACTGCTAATTCTCAGCCATCCTCGACCAGTTCTGTGTGGGAAGACCAGTTCTTTGGAGGGAGAGCCGAAACCTCATTTCACCCTTGTGACTTGAAACGAATATACAGCTGTTGAGTCTCCCCACTCGCAGGGCTGTGAGGGCAAGGAGCCCGTCTGTGGCTCTGCCAGCGTTGTCACAAGCTATTTGCCCTCAGGAACCCTGCCCATCGCCGCCATCTGCTCTTGCACTCCAGTGCTTTGTACCGTGCTACCTCTCACTGCAAAGCCCCCCCTAAACTGCTCAGACCCCCGTGCTTCCCAACATCATTGCTCTCTACAACTCCCTGATAGGAGGTTTTGGAGAGGAGGGAGCTGGGCTCTTCTCCCAAGTGACAGAGGACAGGACAAGAGGGAACGGTCACAAGCTCCTCCAGGGGAGGTTCAGGCTGGACATTAGATAAAAATTTTTAATGGAAGGGGTCACTGGTCAGTGACAGAGGCTGCCCAGGGAGGGGGTTGATTCACCTTCCCTGGAGGGGTTTAAGGGACAGGTGGACAGGGTGCTGAGGGACATGGTTTAGTGTTTGATAGGAATGGTTGGACTCGATGATCTGATGGGTCTTTTCCAACCTGGTGATTCTATGATTCTACAATTCTATGATCCCAGGAGCTCCCCCCATGTTTCCAACATCACCCATGCAGCCTTCCCATTACTCTCATCAGTCTCAACACACATGTTTGAGTTCTACATCACATTTCAAAATCTTCCCAGACAGCTTCTTTCCTTCCTGTGCTTGGTACCCATAGCCTAAGGCTCTGTTAGGCGTCTGCAGCCCTGACCACGCTGATAAAACCTCACCTCTACCTCCACATCCCTCATCCCACTGCTGGGATGAGGCTAGCCTGACACCCAGTTAGTCAAACACCAAAAGATCCCCTTCTGCTTGGATTGCCTGTGCTAGGACTGAACCTGCCAGGATGTCCAACTCCTCCACCGTATGCAGCCTAATGTCAACACCAGGACTATTTTAACAGGGGGCCTTTGCAAAGACAACTGAGGGACTTCAAAAGCTTGACCCCTCGCCTGCCTCTACCCAGAGCTGTCAAGGGAACATCAAGAGGCAGTTGCTGGGTCTCTGTGCTTTGCCGAGAATTTTACAGCTTGTTTTCTTTTCGCTTTGCTTTTATTTGCTCTTCATCCCCTGAACAATGCATCTGTGCAATGCCAGCCTGCAGCTGGGCCTCTCGGCTCGGTGCAAAGGTGTCACGGCTCTGGGCTTGTCACCTTCCTTTAGAGCAGAGACATCTTAATCCCTCATTCCTTCCTGTTTACCTTATGGTGCTTGCAAAAGACAAAGCCATGCTGTATTTGCTTAATCATCAGATTTCATCCTGGAAAATTACAGTGCAGTTCCAGATTCTTTATGGCTGGACTTGATGATCCTAGAGGTCTTTTCCACCCTTAGCAGCTCTATGATTCTGTTTATCAGAACCAATCCCCAGCTAACTCGCAATGTCAAAGCAAAAGGGAGAGTGAAACCCTCCACACACGCCCAACCAGCAGGATGGAGGCCACTTGGCCATCTGAATTCCTCTGGCTGACATGGTGAAACCCAACCTCACGTTCCCACCAGCCCCAAGCACTGGCAGAGCAGGAGCACCCAGCAATGCACTAATGATGAGAAGAGTGGCCTGGGAGCAGTTTGCTAGTCATGAGTATGTGAGATTCCTGACACCGAGAGAGGCCACGACTTTGAACTGCAGTTTGCCTCCCCTTAGATCAGCCCTCCAGCCTGTGGGTGAGTTTATCATCTCCTAAACCAGGAGAGGACCATCAGGGAGAGACACGATTCCTGCACACTGAGACAATTGTTGCTGTTTAGCTCTGGCTGGTCCCACAGACACATTTGGTGGTGGCGCAAGTGCACGTCAAGAGCCTGTTTGCAGCTAAAAGAAGAGGAGCATGCACCAGGCATGTTCTGTGTCCCATCTTGTATGTTTTTCCCCTTCCATCTTAGCCTCAGAAAGAGCACTTTGTGCTTTCCTAGGAGCAGCTCAGTGATGGTAATCTCCTTTCTCACAGTGTGCTGAGCAGCCCCTGCCATCACGAAGGCTCCGTGGCAGTCAGTGCTGTACAAATACATGATTAGAGGTGATACCCACCCTGAAAAACACAGGAGACGAGTTTTCAGCATGGAGGTGGTGGCGTTTTTAAAGTCCCAATTCTTGATTTATGGAAAGGGAACCAAGATGCTGAGATTAAACCCTTCTCCTGGGTGTGCAAGAGGCACAGGGATGAGGGCTGGTTCCTCCATTCAGGGCAGAGCCTTCCTCCAGGCAAGGACTGGCTGACAGGTCCACCAGGGCTGAAGCATGAAGGATGTCCTCTTGGCCGTAGCTAACCACTAAGGCAACACCTCCATCAACAGCACAACCTCAGGTCTCAGCTCAGGCAGAGGAAGAATACTTAGGTACTTCAGTCCAAGCATCTGTCATCCCAGCTGTAGCCTGTGACCATGAAGGCACTTCTCTATCATTCAAAGCCATGAGACTCACTGGAAGATCTGCCTTTGGTGCTACAAACCATGGGATTTAGTCTCTTTTGGCCAACACATGGAAACACTTCTCCAGGAGGTGGCTTGGCCTAGAAGACCTAGATCTTTCATGAAGCTGGCAGAAATGCACTTTTTCCAAAGAGCATGAAAGGTAAATTCCTCCTACGACTTGCAGGAAGGTTTAGGTTGGAAGGGACCTCAAAGCTGATCCAGTTCCACCCCATGCCATGGGCAGAGACACCTCCCACTGGATCAGGGGCTCCAAGCCCCATCCAACCTGCCCTTGAACCCCTCCAGGGATGGGGCAGCCACCACTGCTCTGGGCAACCTGCGTCAGAGCCTCCCCACCCTCATCATGAAGAATTTCTTTCTAATGTCTAATCTCAATCTTCCCCCCTCCAAAGGAAAGCAGTTCCCCTTTGTCCTGTCCCTGCACTCCCTCATTCAGAGCCCCTCCCCAGCTTCCCTGGCGCCCCCTTCAGTACTGGAAGTTGCTCTAAGATCTCCTCAGAATATTCTCCATGCTGAACAATCTCAACCTTCTCAGCCTGGCCTCATATGAAAGGTGCTCCAGCCCTTGGATCATCTCCGTGGCCTCCTCTGGACTCGATCCAACAGATCCATGTCCTTCCTGTGCTGAGATTTGCAGAACTGGACACAGGGCTCCAGGTGGGTCTCACCAGAGGGGCAGAATCCCCTCCCTCACCCTGCTGGTCCCACAGCTTTGGAAGCAGCCCAGGACACAGTTGTCTTTCTGGGCTGTGAGTGAACATTCCTGGCTCGTGTCTTTTAGGAGAGCTGGACTCGCTACCCGAGTATTTTGCAAGACTGCATTGGCAAATCTCTTTTTAAAATTCAAAGCTGAGCCCACCCGAAGTGTGAATGAAAACCCATTTCTTTGGTTTGCTCGATAAGCAGAAATGTTTTTGCAAAGCCAAGAAGCAAAACTCCTGGGATTTTCTGAAGATATTTGCAAATATTTCAACTCATCCCACCAGGAGAGAATAAGCAGGGAGTAAAAAGCTGTTCGGAGCCCTGCTTCTGGGATCAGTTTTATATTGCTCTTGCAGGGATGGGAAAATCCAGTGTCTGGAGGATTGAAGAAGCCGAACCTCACAAGAAGCTATGGAGAGCTCCCCAAAATATTTATCCCTGTCCTCATCCAAAATTAATGACCTAAATATTCTATGTACCTCAGGATATAAATCCTCCCAAGAGGGGCTGAGTGAGCTGGGAGGACGTGAGGGCTGGACAAGACCCTTTCCATGGCCGGCATCCCTGCACTTGGCCTCCCTGCAGGGTTCCCACAAGCACTTCAAGCAGCCAGGGAGCAACAACCACCCCTCCATCATGATTTCTCAGCTTTTATTGAGTCCTGAGCTTGGCCTTGGCTCTGGACTCTCCTTCACCTGTACTCCCAGGGCATCAAGGGTGCTCTCGGAGCGCTGGTCACCTCTTAACATCATACACATGGGTACTTTTCCATCATCCACCCCTCCAGATACACCTGTGTGTGCAGACTGAAGGGGCCAAACTGACCCAAGGAGAGCAATTTAAATTGAAATTACTCTCCTGTGCTCAGCCAGAGTGTCTGGGTCCTGAGTGGCTAGAGCTGAGAGCCACTGGCCACTGCCCAGGGCTAGCTGGCAGCTCCATCTGTAGCCTGATGAGTTTGCAGATGCCCAAAGGGAGAGGCTTGGTCTGACTGAAGGAAAAGAGCCATCCCATTTTTTTTTCCCTAACAATAGTGCATAGGGATGTCACAATTAGGGCAATAAAATAAATGACCCTTCTAGGCGTCAGAAAGTCCTCACTGAGGACGAGGCTGGGTCATCTCATGATGGGATCCATCACTCTGGTGCTACAGCCTCAGGGCAAGCAGGCAGTGGGGACCTGGAGATGCTGAGTGAGGGCAATGTCATCAGGGACCCGGCTGTTAGGCCCAGCAGCAGGTTGTGATGCTTTTGGATCCCAGTTCTGAATCTATGCGAGGTCCCTGGGTGCCACGGGCAGGGCGTGCGGCTGCCCAGCCACATTTTCCCTGGAAGGCGGCGGTGAGGAGACGCGGCTCCCACCCACCCTCACCCTACGGTCAATCTCCCGCTGTGCTCCAGTGTTTTGCCTCATTCCTAACATGAGCTGGCCTGGCTTTAATTTCCAGCCAGTGCTTCTTGGTTTGCATTTCCCTGCCACAGTAAATAGCTCTTTAGCAACCCAGCTTGTCTTTCTATGAACATTTTTTTTTCATAGAATCATGGAATGGTTTGGGTTTGAAGGAAATTCAAAGCCCATCCATTTCCAATCCCCTGCCATGGGCAGGGACACCTCCCACTGGATCAGGATCTCAAAGTCCCATCCAACCTGGCCTTGAACCCCTCCAGGGATGGGGCAGCCACCACTGCTCTGGGTAACCTTGGCCAGGGCCTCCTCACCCTCACTGCAAAACATTTCTTCCTGATAACTCACCTCAATCTCCCCTCTTTCAGCTGAAAACCATTCCCCTCATCCTCTTCCTGCACTCCCTGATCAACAGCCCCTCCCCAGCTTTTCCTTACCCCTTGTCCTATCACTGCACTCCACTCTTCGTCATCTATAATAAAAATGTCCTCCCAATATTGGCTTCACATATGCTCCACACACTTCACTTTCCACACAGTGGAGAAGCCACCCCAGCACAAGCAGCAGACTGAGGGCAGACCCAGCTATGGATAAAACACATGCCAGGTGCTGACACCTCTTTGATGAAAGGTTTTTGGCTCCAGTTGCTCATCGAAGCTCAGTGCTGCTGTCTCCTGCTCTCTTCTTTCTCTTGTTTTGCCAAGGACCTCCCTAGCCTTTTGTTCGCTGACTTTATTGTGCACAGATGTACAGAGCCGCATCAAACAGTCTACCTGGGCTGCCAGGCTCAGCTATGGACAGCCAGATAGCACTGAAACACAGATGTTCAGAAACCTGGAGAAGGCTGGGACGGAAAAGAGGAAAGCTGTTGTTTGGATCCATGTGAAGAAACCACAGGAGAAGCATCTCTGTATTAAAAAAAAAGTGACTTGGTCAAATGAATCCATCAAAGAAAGTCAAGGCAGCAGGACTTTCCATTTAGGAGAAGGAAAGGAGGTAACATGAATGAGGGGTGCAGGCTGGAGCTGTGTGGTGGGAGCCGTTTGTGGCTTTAGCGCTGCCACCGTGTCCCCCAGGCCCCGAGTCCCAGCGCCCTGCATCTCCCAGGACACATTCCTCTCCGCTGTTTTCATTCAGCAATGACAATGCTGCCCTTTCAAAAGACCCCACCCTTCCAAAACTTATATTTTGGCAGTTTTCAAAATGAAAATTGCTTCTAAACAAACGAAAACTCCAACACATTTTGTTTTAATTTTTGCAAACAATAATTCAGGGGAAGGGGGGAAGGGAAAGAGGCGGATAGAAGAAGCCAAGGGCTGAAAGTAATCTCTAAATTTGACTTGAATTTATGAATGGTCTCAGTCTCCTTAAAATTCTCCTTTTCCCAGATAAATTTTTTTGCCAGGAAATTGCTAGCTCAGCCTGAACCATTATTTTCCTTCTGCAGGAGCAAGCCTTGTGTGTATGGTCCCAGTCGCTGCGGGAACACCCTGCCCGTGCCCAGCTGGGGAGGGGCTTTGCTCCCCGGAGATACCTTCAGGGGCATTATCTTTGAGGTCCATATTGGTCAAACAGCCACCCTTAAATCTAAGAGAGGGGACAGCACATAAAGAGCTGTGGGAGGCAGGGGAGACTTCTCTGCTTGCAGGAATGGGAGGTAAAGAGAAAGCC
This sequence comes from Piaya cayana, assembly GCA_013389865.1. Taxonomy (NCBI): domain Eukaryota; kingdom Metazoa; phylum Chordata; class Aves; order Cuculiformes; family Coccyzidae; genus Piaya; species Piaya cayana. Next base: position 250,664 of record WAAB01003480.1, on the reverse strand, counting down.
TCTACAGAGACAGTGGGAGGGTGTCCCTGGTCCCCTACAGCATCGTGTCCCTTCAAGCCTGCTGCTGGCTGGTTTGAGGTTTTGGAGCAGCTCAGCATGAGCTGCTGGAGCTGGATTTGTGAGGGGTGTGTGTGTGTTATCAGTGCTTGCTGCAGCAAAATAACAAAGCAGAGAATCATAGAATCACAGAAGGGTTTGAGTTGGAAGGGATCTTAAAGCCCATCCAGTTCCACCTTTGTCATGGGCAGGGACACCTCCTGCTGGATCACAGGGATCAGAGCCCAGTCCAACCTGGCCTTGAACCCCTCCAGGGATGGGGCAGCCACCACTGCTCTGGACAATCTCATCTCAATCTCCCCTCTTTCAGCTGAAACCCATTCCCCCTCATGCTCTCCCTGTACTCCCTGATCAAGACCCCTCCCCAGCTTTCCTGGGGCCCCTTTCAGCACTGGAAGCTGCTCTAAGTTCTCCCTCAAAGAACTGGATGAACACTGGCTGTGGCAGCAGTGAAGTCCTCCCTGGGAGCTTGGAGCCACTCGGACTGAGCAGCCAGATCCAGCTCTGCTCATAAGGGCAGGCTGCCCCGCGCCCTCCCATGTGGCTCAGTGCCACCCACCACAAACCCAGCTTCCCGACACAAACCAATAATATTTGCTTGGGAAAATTCATTTGTATGCACTGTGAAGTCTGAGCAAGGAGGAGGATCGGAAATTGGTTTGGTTTGCTTGAGCTAATCCACTGAAGGGGAAATCCGTCAGGGTCTTGTGGCTGCAAGGGGGAGACACAAGGTCTGTGCCAGAATCCAGGTTTTCCTGATGGTCAGAGCAAGGAGACGGAGCAAAGTTTGCAGGTGCACCACAAAATACGAGGTTATGGCTGGCATCACCCGTGAAAACAGAGCTGCAAACCTGGTGGGGGTAGAAGGAAAGCCCCATCTTTGCTGACACATCCTAGACCACCCCTCGCTCCAGGTTCTGAAGACTTTTTGGGCAGCCCCTCACTCTCCAAGCTGCTCCCCACAAGGCCAGGTGCCTCTTGCCCCTCTCCATACACAAGAAACAGCCCTGAGAGCAAGGAAAGGTCAAAGGAAAGGAACGGTTGGACTCAATGATCTGGTGGGTCTCTTCCAACCTGGTTGTTCTATGATTCTATGAAACTGCAAATGTAGGCGAAGCAAGAGAAAGGAGTCCTGGGGAGAAATGCAATGATAACATCTATCTGGGGACAAAAGAAGGGGTTGGGGAACAGAAGACTTTTCCATGCATGAAAAAGCTTTGGAATGGCAGTTCTGAGGAAAAGGTCTAGATAAGGTGTATGCTTGCAGTCCAGAAGGCAAACCATGTCCTGGGCTGCATCCACAGCTGTGGGACCAGCAGGGAGGGAGGGGATTCCTCACCTCTGCTTTCCTCTGGCGAGATCCACCTGGAGTCCTGTGTCCAGTTCTGGAGTCCTCAGCAGAGGAAAGACATGGAGCTGTTGAAGTGAGTACAGAGGAGGCCACGGAGATGATCTGAGGACTGGAGAATCTCCTGTATGAGGACAGGCTGAGAGAGTTGGGGTTGTTCAGCCCAGAGAACAGAAGGCTCTGAGGAGATTTTAGAGCAGCTTCTGGTACTGAAAGGGGCTCCAGGAAAGCTGGGGAGGGGCTCCTGATCAAGGAGTGCAGGGACAGGATAAGGGAAAAGATTTTGATGTGAAAGAGGGGAGATTGAGATGAGATCTTAGGAAGAAATGTTTTGACTGTGAGGGTGGGGAGGCCCTGGCCCAGGTTGCCCAGAGCAGGGGTGGCTGCTCCATCCCTGGAGGGGTTCAAGGCCAGGTTGGATGGGGCTTGGAGCCCCTGATCCAGTGGGAGGTGTCCCTGCCCATGGCAGGAGTGGGACTGGATGGATTTTGAGGTCTCTCAACCCAAACCATTCTACGATAAGATGGTATCGAAGTGAACCAGGGTTTCCTTTGAGGTGCTGCATACCCCACATGTTCTTCACTTCCAACTCTGCCCAGCTCCCAAACCCCCATATTCACCAAGGGTTGGAGCCCTGGCAGGCCCTGGAGATGTCCCCCTGTCAACCTGGGTTCTGAAAAGTATAGCAACACTTTAAAATACTGATGCTCAGGTTGGTAACAGCAACATCAGTGCCTACCTGAGATTCCCAATGATCAGACTTTCATTTTTCCTTTAGATAAAAAAATGCCAAACTCACTGTTTGGGCTGAGAAGTTTGAGGTTCGGTGTCTGACTCAGGCTGAATAGTTCTGGTCAAGCCCCTGCTGAAATTATTCAGCTACTAATGAGAAACAAGGCGAGTGAAAAATACAGGGTTGTGCCAGTGCTAACAAATGTGGGGATTTCTTTCCTTAAAGAAAAGCTATCACCCTTATGTTTGAAGCCAAGGCTTAAAAAGAAAAACATTGCTCCCTGGTAGGGACGTTTCTTTTGCTGTCTCTAAGAACTGCTCAAGCTTGGCTGAGTTAACGTTGAAGGTCAGGTTGGATAGAGCTCTGAGCAACCTGATGGAGTTGAAGCTGTCCCTGCTCGCTACAGGGCAGTTGGACTTGATGACCTTCATGGTCCCTTCCAACTCAAACCGTTCTGTGATTATATGACTTTCTGAGTCACTGAAAACTGAAGGACGTGTTTGGTCGAAGTTGATGGGGTTTTGCAGTTAGTTTCCCTGAAGATAGAAGAAAAGATTCTTCTTTTGACTGGCCAAACCAAGCTCAAAATCAAGCCTGTAGAGACAGAGAGGTTGATGTTTATCCTGCCAGGTGCTGAACACAGTGCTGCTAACCTACACTGCTCCCTCCTGCCTTTAGCAGGAGATTCATCTTCGTATAGAATCACAGAATCATTCAGTTGGAAAGGACCTTAGAGATCATTAGCTGCAACCATACCTGCCTTCTACTAAATCATGTCCCCAAGTCACCTCATGGTGACTCAATCACCTCCCTGAGTAGTTTCTGCCAGTTCCTGAGAGCCCTTTCTGTGAAGACAGTTTTCCTAATGCCCATCAGACCTCCACAGCAGTGATGGTTATGGCCAGGTCCATCAGCAGGAAGGGTGGACCTTCAGCAGGTGACAGAGAGCGGGGAGGAGAAGCAAATGCTAAACAGCAGAACTTAGTGGATTCAACCTGTGAATGTGCCTTGGGGATTGTCCTCACCCCAGCAGAGCACAGGGGTAAAACAGGCACAGCCATGGTAAACCAGTTCCTCGTCAGTGCTTGTAGCCAGCTCAAATACTGGACATCAAAACTGGGCAGACAACAGTTTAGCAAAGCCAACAACTTGTATGTAGTCTCTGGCATGTGGTTTTGTGAACACATACAGGGAGAAAGTCCAGAGCTGCTCATAGATCAAACCCAAAAGAGGAAAAGAGCAAGTTCCATCAGATCAGTTACTGAATGTTACTTTGTCAACACTCACAATTATCAAATTTTCTCCAGAGCTGTGAGACCAAAGCTCTTCCCAACAACCTAAGATCCTTTCAGAGAGTACCAGGCAGGTCAGGCATGGTGGTTGCCTGTCTGCTCCTCCAGCCCCTCATGCCATGAGAGCTGGTTCCAACAGTGACAGATATTACTCGTGACTTAACCTGTGAAGTGCTGGAGCATGCGCAGAGGAGGGCAATGAAGCTCGTGAAGGGTCTGGAGAACAAGTCGTATAAGAAGTGTCTGGGGAACTTGGGGCTGTTTTGCCTGGAGAAGAGGAGGCTGAGGGGAGACTTCATTGGTCTGTGCAGCTCCCAGAAAGGAGGTTGGAGCCAGGTGAATGTTGGTCTCTTCTTCCAAGTAACAAGTGATAGGACAAGAGGAAACAGCCTCAAGTTGAGCGAGTGAAGGTTTAGATTGGATATTAGGAAAAATGTCTTTACTAGCAGAGTGGTTAAACCCTGGCAGAGGCTGCCTAGGGCGGTAGTGGAGTCCCCATACCTGGAGGGGTTCAAAAAGCGTGTACATGTAGCACTTCAGCACATGGTTTGGTAGGCACAGTGGTGCTGGGCTGATGGTTGGACTGGATGAGCTGAAAGGTCTTTTCCAATCTTAATGATTCCAAGAGTCTATGATCCTTTGAACCTGTCTGCCTGGGGTCTGATGCATGTTTTTATTAATTTCAGGGAGGGAGACATTTTCATAACTGCTTCCCCATTTATTAGCTCCAGACTGGACAGGCTCACCGAAACCTCCTTAGGTATTTCCGATCTGTCCACCGGATATTTCTGGCCTCACAGGAAGCATCAGAGAAGCAAAAGCAAGACTTATTTCTGGGAGATTTACAGCTCTGAGATGTTCAGATTATGAGCCAGATTTTAACAATCACTGAGCGGTGGAGATCGCCCCATTGCTGGCCAGCACACGTGGCAAACAGCTGCTCCCAGATTTGTGTATTCCTGCCTTAAACCCTCAGGGACACCCTCACTGACCTACAATGGCTCCTTCAAAGCCACCAGGCAGTTGACTCCCTATCAACAGGCAACAAGGATAGATGAGAAACCCGTGGGCCTGTGGTGTTGCACTGAAATGTTGATATTTGTGGCAGCCTCTCACCCAAGGCATTTTATCCCAAGACAAAAGCAGACTTTCTCAATACAGGATGCAAATCACAAAGCAAGACTAGAGCCCTGGTGCAGCACATAGGGTTGTACTCAAAGTGCCTGGAAATGGCCTGGGTGGGGACATCAGCTGCTCTTCAACAGAGACTGAAGGGGCATCGTCTCCCTTCTAGAGCCTCTCTGAGGGCTGTTTGGAGAATCATAGAATCATAGAATCA
>WAAB01003480.1:234542-245788 GCA_013389865.1 Piaya cayana | reverse complement strand
CTCCTTTCAGTTAGTTGGAGAGAGCAATGAGGTCTCCCCTCAGCCTCCTCTTCTCCAGGATAAACACCCCCAGCTCTCTCAGCCCTTCCTCATAAGGCCTGTTCTCCAGCCCCTTCACCAGCTTCGTTGCTCTTCTCTGGACTCGCTCCAGAGCCTCAACTTCAGGCTTCATCCCTGAAGGCTTCATTATGAGCCTGCCTTGACAAAGCCTCTGAGGGGTGGGATAAGAGCTCCAGGTGGACCTCACCTGGGGCTGGCCTGTGGTGCCAGGGTCTCCTGTCCTGCACTGAAACTGTTAGCTTGTTGCACCCACATTCAGGCCCAAGAACGACCAATGAATCATAGAATCATAGAAACACAGAATCGTTTGGGTTGGAAGGGACCTCGAAGCCCATCCAGTTCCAACCCCCCTACCATGGTCAGGGACACTTCCCACTGGACCAAGAGCTCCAAGCCTTATCCAACCTGGCCTCGAACACCTCCAGAGATGGGGCAGGGAAGTGATGACTCTTGCAGTCACATTCTGTTTGATCTATCTCAAACTCTCTTCCCTTCCTTAGCTGTGGGATTTGACCAGGAGATTTTCTCTGCATTTGGATGTTGTGCAGGAAGTTTGCAGATAAACTTCAGCCTGAAAAGAGCTTAAGTTATTTTTTTTGAGAAAGGAAAAATGATGAAGCAGATGCTTTATTTCAATCTGGAAGATGATACCAGGCTTTCATCAGCTTTCTTTATTTAATTGCACCATCCAAATCCAGCCTCCTGAGATTGTAAATCCTTTAAAATGAATTGTTTGCATCCCATAATTCATCCAGACGCCATCCAAAGGCAGGAACTAATGGGAGAGCTCACCCATTATCACAGGTTATCAGAGAAAGCCCACAGACATCGTCCCTGCTCTGCCCGCCCGAGCTGAGCTCTGAGGTGCTCCTTAAGTGTCGATGTTTATTTAGAGTCCGAGGGGAATCCACTTGGGAACAATTTATCCACTTAAGCTCTGGCCTTGTGGTTTCCCTCTTATCTGGTACAGATTTCAGCAGCAGCTTTCCTCCGACTGCTGCGGGGGTGGTGGCACTTTGCAAGGGGACCTTTCTCCTCTCTCTACCCCACACCGTGGCACTTCCCTCCCACCTATTCAACCTGCTGACCTCTCCAGCTGGTTACGAACTGCTGGAGGTTGAGCAGATACTTTTCAAGGTGCCAAAATCCACATCCCATTCCCTGAGTGCTAGATCTCACCAGGGCTTTCGTGTTTCTGTCCTAAAACCAGAGTTCTGCAGGCTCAAAAGGAGGGCATGAGGTAAGAGAGATCTGAGCACCACAACCCTCAAAGTGATGCTCCAGCCCAGAGCAGGGGGCAGGACCCAGCACACTCAGTGTCTCGTTGCCCAAGCCCAAGCCATTTCCCTGTAAGTTTTCCTACATCTCTGATGCAGGATTATATCAGCCACATGATTTTTATCAGCCAGGGGTTAAACTGGCCCCAGCCAGGCCCTCTACCAAAGGGACCTTGTGGCTGGGACCTACAGGGCTGCCACCTGAGCCATCATGAATCCGCACATAACCTGTAGCTGGTCATCTCCCCCAGAACCTTCAGAAACCCCTCCAAGGTGACACAGAGTCTAGGTCCCTGTGCAACGGCATTAGAAACACTTCTCTAAAGGTTGGATCTCATAAGTCTTCGCTGCTTTATCCTCTGAATGAACCTTTTGTCCTTCCCTGGCTATCAGTTTGATGCTGCCTTCCCTCTTCTCTACCAGGAGCACATCACTTTGTTACCCCAGGTAGTGCCAGTGGCTGCATCTGTGCATTTACATCCCACTAAACCCCCCTAACCCTTTCCCAGCAAAGACAAGGGGACCCCAGCCCAGGAGTCAGCATCCTTCTTGGGGCCAGGAAAAGATGTTACCCGGCAGGCAGCTCCCACTAGTGACCTGCAGAGCTGCTGTATTACAGGATGGACAAAAATCCTGGGGAGAGGGATCTCCAAGGGGCTAGTCCCCTCGGTTTTGTTCCATATTGTAGGCCTGTTTGGTAGATGGTCCTTCCTGTGCCTCAGATGCTGCTCCAGTCCCTGCCTCGTGCCAGGAGATGGAGCATGAAGTGGTTTTGGGAGCACTTGCCATGGTCTCCTCCCTTTCCCCATGAATTACAAGCCTCAGCTTGGCCACTTGACGTGCCAGACAGCAACACAAGCTTGACAGATGACAGCTCTCGGGAAGGGTTTTGGTTTCTCTCTGAGGCCAAGCTGACTCAGGGGAGCAGTTGGCAGCTCAGCGCGTTCTTTTCCACCCAGCGGAGTGGGACTGAGCGGTTGTTGTGCCACGGAGAGGCTGGCCATGTGGGTTATTCCCACTCCGTGCAACACAACCTCGACTCGGCTCCTTTGGCTCAGCAGCGTTTTCCCTGGTGAGGAGATGCTCCCAGCATAGCTCTCCTTCTCAGCCTGGAAGCCAGACGAGAACGGGTAGAAAAGCTCATCTCTGCCTCTGCTACCCCTAACTGCAGAGCTCTGGCTGTGTCAAAAAGGACACAAAGGTCCAGAGAAGACACCAAACCCTAGAGCCACTCTAAACTGCCAGACCTGATATTGAGTCACCCACTTACTGAAAATATTTTCCAACCCTGTTATATTAATTAATGCATTTCAAAACAGACAACTGCCTAGTAGGACTGGTTTCTTTCATCAGCTGTTGTGCAGTGAAGAACCAGTGTCTTCAAAAGTAGAGATCAAGAACCATTGGTGCAAAATATGTCTTGAATTTCCCTGCCTAGAATCATAAAATCATAGAATGTTTGATTTGGAAAGGACCATGAAGGACATCCAGCCCAACACCCCTGCAGAGACATCTTCAACTCTATCAGGTTGCTCAAAGCATTATCCAACTTAGTTTTAAATGTTTCCAGGGATGGTTTATCCACCACCTCTTTGGGCAACCTAGGCCAGTGCCTCAGCGTCTTCAGTGTAAAAAAATTTCTTCCTAGCATCCAGGTTAAACTTCTCCTCTTTTAGTTTATGGTGGATCCCACTCTGTTTTTCTGGCAATGAGGTTCCCTAATCACTTTGGGCTGGTTCAGTTCACCAGCAAATAGCCCTGAAAAGGGCCTGAGCCCTTCAAAAGCCACAAAATGTTCTGCTGAGGGGTGTGTGTGTAGGGGAAATATCATTCCAGGAGCCTGGGGCTAGGCACCAACACATCACCACCCTGTTATGCTAATAAAATGCATTAGAGAGCTGTAAATTAATTCCCATTCAATCAGTCCTACAGCGACTATGAAAATAGGGGCCACCCATCCCCCCAGGTGTGTCTGGAGGAAGGTGGGAAGCTGATCACTGGCAGATGTTGAGTGTATTCCCTTTTCTCTGCCGCACCATCCCGTTCCCTGCACTCTGGCACACCAACAAACTCCATCAGATGCAGAGAAGGTCCTGCCATGGCTCTGCTATGGTATTCCCAGTGTATTCCCAGCCAAAGTGCCTAGAATCACAGCATTCCTAATGCTGGAGAAGCCCTCTAAGCTCATCCAGTCCAGCCATCAGCCCAACCCCATCACACCAACTAAACCGTGTCCCCAAGTGCTATGGCAACATGTTCTTGGAACCCCTCCAGGGATGGAGACTCCACCTCTGCCTTGGGCAGCCTCTGCCAGGGCTTCACCACTCTGTCAGTGAAGAAATATTTCTTAATATCCATCTAAACCTCCTCTGGCACAACTGGAGGGCATTTCCTCTTGTCCTGTCCCTTGTTACTTGAGAGAAGAGACCAAAACCCCCCTCACCACAACCTTCTTCAGGGAGTTGCCGAGAGCAATGAGATCTCTCCTCAGCCTTCTACTCTCCAGGCTAAAGAATCCCAGTTCCCTCAGTCACGTCTCTTAAGATTTGTGCTTAGCATTATCATGCCTTAATGCCTAACATTACTGTGCCTCAGTTTCCCTTTCTGGAAGTGGGCACGTGCCTCAGAGGGGCCTTGGGATGGTTTTGTTGTGGGAAAGGCTGAGAGCTCTGGGTAACAGGAGCCAGAATTTTTTGTAGGTCTGCAGACAGATGTTAGATGCTCTAGAAAAGTTCAGCTCTAGCTGGGAAACATCAACAGAGATGGATTTTCATTCTTCTTCCAAGTCTTCCAAAACTGAGCAAATGCTGCAGCCGCACAGTCCTAAACACAAATTGCAGCAGCTGATGGGATGAGCATCCCCTACCCGCCCTGCGTAAACCCGGACCCTGCACGGGCTCAGGGATGGCTTTTGAAACACCACACAGGTGTGAAGAGCCAGGGATGCCTGTGTTTGCTGAGCAATATTTGCACCTTCAAGGCTGTGGACAAAGCTCTCCTTTGTGGCTGCCTGGGTAAACAGAGCTATCTTATCGCCAGGATGTTATCGGGGATCTGAGAAAGAAGGAAAACTCCGGCTTATGAGCCTGACCTCCCGATCGGCGTTATCGTCAGCATGAACATGAAAGTATTTCACTGAGATGTTGGGACAAGCTTGTCTCCCTGCTACCCCCACTGCAGCAGGGTGATGGCTGTCTGCTCAGTGCTGGGCAGTCCTAGGACCTCCCTGCAAAGTGCTGGGGTGTTTTGTTTTCCTGCAGATTGGGGTTTTATCAAAAACTGACAAGATTATCCCACCTTATCAGGAGAGCGGTGCTACTGTTAATGGTTTTCTGCAACAGGCTCTGGACAAAAATGTTGATTGCTGTCTAGGCTTAAGCGGGTCAGGGAGGGCAGGGAGACGACAGGGATGAGCACAGAATCCTCTGCCTCCTGCGAGGAACCTGTGGAAGGCAGCTCTGTGTTCCTGCACATGAACAGGACTGGGATGCACTGCCCTTCAGTGTTTAACATCAAGACCCCCGTGCCTGTGAACATTAAAAGCTCATATCCCACCCTTGGCAGATGACCAGCTCTCAGCTCAGGTGTCCCACGTACGCGTCTATCTGGAACATGGTATTTCACCTTCTCATTTTCTCTCCAGTTGCTATAGGATACGTTATAGTTCCCTTTGCCCGCTTCACAGCTGACCAGTGAGAGTCTGCACTAGCTGAAAGCTTGTCCCAGAGATGGATCTGGGTGGCTGCAAGTGGTGGGCTGTTACCTGATCACTCAGCTGTCTTAGTGCTCCTTAGACATCAGCATCTCATAGATCCTTATGGTCTACATGTGTTCATCCTCACTATTATCCCCAATTATAAAAGGCAAAACATGGCAATGTTATAGTGTGAGATCATAGAGATGTTAGGCTGTTTACGGAAAGAATCGATGAGCTGGAAATGTAAGTATCTTTGGGACCTTTGGGACTTCTTAAGTAGCATAGAGCAGGGTCATCAAACCAATTCCCTCCCTTAAACCAGTGACTGAGCGTCATGGATGGCAGAAATGCTCAGTGGTGCAGGACAAGGAGAACAGGTGCAGACACACTGCCAGCATCAGAGGATCATAGAATCATAGAGCAACCAGGTTGGAAGAGACTCATCAGATCATCGAGTCCAACCACTCCCATCAAACACTNTCAGGTAGTTGTAGAGAGCAATGAGGTCTCCTCTCAGCCTCCTCTTCTCCAGGCTAAACACCCCCAGCTCTCTCAGCCGTTCCTCATCAGGCCTGTTCTCCAGCCCCTTCACCAGCTTTGTTGCTCTTCTCTGGACTCGCTCCAGAGCCTCAACATCCTTCTTGTGCTGAGGGACCCAGAACTGAACACAGCAGGATGATACTCTCTGCCCAGCTCAGCCTAGCCCCGAGGTGCTCTGTGGCTGGGAATGATTCCCACAGCACCAAGGCTGAAGCAGACAGACATCTACTTGATCCTGAAATGAAGCCACCAGATCTGGCCCTACAACCCTCCTCAGGCAAGGTCGATGTACCTGGAAATCAGCAGCACTTACACTGCCCAGAGCCCATGGTTACCTGCCAACGTCACTTAGGGCAGACTTTGATGTCGTGAAGTCAAAACACACAGCCCCAGCCTTGCCAGAGCTGCCCCTCTATTGCTCTCTGAGGGACTTAATCCAGATCAGAGCTAGTTGAACACCGTTTTCCTGCTGAGGTAAACTTCCCATGTGTGCTATGGGCCTGGGACACTGCTCAGCCAGCCTGTCCCTCTCTGTTTCTTTCATCCAGGCAGAGGGGTCAGGAGAGACCAGAAATATTTGAAGAGGATGGTTAATCCCTGAACGTTACAGCTTTCATTGCAACTGGGCAGGACTTTGGAGAAGAGCTTAACATGAACACCCAGACACACAAAGCTGCATGTACTTTGGGGCAGCAAAGGCTGTTTTAAGCAGTGGAAACTCTGCTTTTCATTTTAGCCAAGACTTGAGGAACAGATGTGCTTGTTGGTAGGAGGAGGATACTGGCCTCTCCCCTTTCCTAAACCCACATCACCCACACTTCCAAGCTTTCTGCTCTCTACTGTGTTGTCACTATGAAGCCCTTGCCAGCACCCAGCTCTCATGTCTGTAACCACAGGGTCACTGCCAAAACCCACCCTGGGGCAGAGGAGGGACAGAGAAATGAGGCCGTCATAGCCCAGGCCAGAGCAAAGGTGTTGACAAGCTCTTGAGGGCAGGGGAGGAGGAAGAGGGTCTGGGCAGGGGGTGTAGTGGAGCCCTGGGTGTCCCAGCAGCTGCTTTCTCCCCTTGCCTGTGGGGAGATAGAGGCCACAACCGGCCCCTGTGCCTGCCAGGCAGATTTTATCAAACCCATTAATTAGCTTATCATGGGCAATTAGCTCCACAGCTCAGATTGCCCCTGGCAGAGTCTGCAGATCTGCATCATTTCAGATGAGGGCTGCAGATGTGTAGACATCCTGGAGAAACCACAGTGTTCAGCGGCAACACTAGTGGCAGCAAAGCGGATGAGGGTTTATTTTTGGTTGGACTCGATAATCCAGTGGGTTTCTTCCAACCTGCTGATTCTATGATTCTATGATTCTATGATGCTATGATTTGGGGACAAAAATATTCCATTCCACCACCTTGAGAGAAGGCTTCATTCTGTCCTGGATCTGAGCCTGGTCCATGACCATCTCTGCAGTGACAGCAAGGAGGGAGCATGTTTGCATGCTTATGTGGACATGAACACAGCAGGAATTGAGCCACATCCCCATAAATCAAGAAGCCAGCCATAGACATATTCCCATCCAGAAATACCCTGAAGTTATGCCTATAGCTTAAATTTAACACACCAGGGACACTTCTTCAGCTCATGGTCAGATGGCTCTCCTTCCTCCCTCCTCTCCATCACTAGTGCCCTGTGGGAAGGGAATCTGTGTGACTCCCCATCATCGCTGGAAACTTGAGGAGAGCTGGTCCAGGCCAGCTCTGCACTGAGGACCACGTTGTGCTAATGGTGTGGAGAGTGACGCTAAGGTCTCATGGCAAGAGGGCAGCCACAGTGCAATGATGCGGCTGCTTCTCAGGTCACACCTGGAGTGACATAGCATCATGGAACCATAGAATAGTTTGGGTTGGAAGGGACCACAAAGCTCATCCAGTTCCACCCCAGCCATGGGCAGGGACACCTAGGTCAGGGGCTCCAAGCCCCATCCAACCTGGCCTGAACACCTCCAGGGATGGGGCAGCCACCACTGCTCTGGGCAACCTGGGCCAGGGTCTCACCGCTCTCATGGTGAAGAAATTCTTCCTAATGTTGAGTCTAAACCTGCCCCTCTCCAGTTTATACCCATTCCTCCTCATCCTATCACCATGAGCCTTTGTGAACAGTCACATTGCCAGCTCATGTCAAGCTTCTCATCGACCAGCACCCCCAGGTCCTTCTCTGAAGCGCAGTTCTCAATCGCATCATCCCTGACCCAAGTGCAGGCCATGTTACTGCTGCAGGATGACCGCAGAGATGATCAAAGTTCTGGAACACCTTCCCCATGAAGAGAGGCTGAGAGAGTTGAGTTGTTAAGCTTGGAGAAGAGGAGACTGAGGAGACCTTATTGTGGCATTCCAATACTTAAGGGGGGGTGATAAGAAAGATGGAGGAGAACATTTTAGCAGGGTCTGTAGCAACAGGACAAGGGGAATGGTTTTGAACTAAAAGAAGAGAACTTCTAGACTAGATATTAGGAAGAAATTTTTTTTGCTGAGGCTGGCGAAACCCTGGGCCAGGTTGCCCAGGGAGGTGATGGCTACCTCATCTCTGAGAACATTAAAGGTCAGGTTGGATGGGGCTCTGAGCAACCCGATCCAGAGGAAGGCATCCCTGCTCACTGCAGGGGGGTTGGACGGGGTGACCTCCGTGGTCCCTTCCAACCCAAACTATTCTATGATTCTATGATAAAAGCTGCCTGCCCTGAGCTGGAAGATTAACGCTGTGGAGGGCAGGGTGACAGTGCTAATCCCTTCATCCTGGGATTGGGGGGGTTGGGGTTTGCTTTTTTTTTGAAGCAATCCCCACTTTCCTGTAGTCCCAGCTGCTGTCCAAGGCTTACAGCTAGTCTGTCTTGGTGGGAGACCTGCTCCAGGCTTCAGCTGGAGCTCATGAATTCTGCCCAAGTCTTGCAGAGAGGAGACTGAATTTCTTTGAAGGAAACTGCATTTCCTCTTGTTACAACAACCGCTGGGATTGAGGAGTCCTGTATTTTAATCTGGCCTCCGCTTCTGAGCCTTGGCCGTTCCTCGGAGCCAAACCTCTGATCCTGCTGTGGTTCATTTTCAGGCGCGTGTGCCCCAGAAACTTTTTTCTTAGAATTAATTTTTCATACATAATTCTTCTGCTTGACGGATGCAGGCAGAAACTATTGCCCAAACAGGAAAGAGGACCTCCCTCCCCCCACTCCTCTCTCGTGGATGTTTTTAATAACAACATCAATTGTCTGCAAAAGACTTATTCCTTTCTGACCTCAAAACAACTCCTGGTTAGTGCATTCCAGCATGGCCACAAAACGAGTCTGAATGACTTCACAGGGCCTGGCAAGAGGCTTTCCATAACAATACATGAAGGGTCTGATCCCAGCAGATGGGAACTGCCTTGGCTTCACTGGGGGCTGAGGATGCTGAGCACCTCAGGAGAGGATTCCAAGCACTGGGGACGTGGGTTTGCTGTGTCAGTGATTTCTCCAGTGTATCTAACTTCAGTTGCTCTCTTTATTCCCAAAAACTCTACCTATGCAGACATCTCTGCTTGCCCTTTGTCCCAAAGCCCCTGTGAGCTGTTTGGTTTGAGGAATGTTTCTAGTGTGGATGAATGTGTTCCTCGTGGTCCAATCCTGTTCCACACAGCCTGAGCAGGAGGAGAGACTTCCCAGATCTCTTGCACAGACCAAGGAGGGTTTATGGTGGAGGAACAAGGGAAAGGGGGGCCTGAAGCCCTCTGGTGCCACCCATGTGGTTGGATGTGTCCCCCACCTTACAGCAAGCTATGCCACCCACAGCCCGAAGCTACACAGGAGTAGAGGCTTAATGCCCTAAGGCAGACACAGACCAGCGTTTTAACCCAGATCTGACCTGGGAAGTGGGCATTTGGGGATCTTCTTCCATTTCCACCCCTGACTTGAACATAAAGTACCCATCAATGGTGATGTGGTCACCACAACTCCAGCTGGGGGTGGGTGAGGTGGTGCATCTCACAGCAATCTCCCATGGCAGCAGCAAGGCTCCTGATCTTGGCTAGATAAAAAAATCTTCCATGCCCCAAAGTAGCCAGACGCACTCATCCCTGGCAGCCTCATGAGCTCCTGGTTAATGGGCTCGTCTCTGGGCACTGCACAATCACAGCCTTACAGCCCAGCTCTCAAATGTGCAGTTCTGCCTGGGTGGATCACAGCAGTCATCACAGAACCCAGACCCACCAGCCTTGAGATCACAGAATCATAGGATCATTTGGGTTGGAAGGGACCTTAAAGATCATCCAGTTCCAACCCCCCTGCCATGGGCCAGAACATGTCCCACCAGATTAGGCTGCCCAAGGCCCCATCCAACCTGGCCTTGAACACCTCCAGGATGCAGAAATGCAGGATCTCAACCTGGACAGGGGACACTTTCCAGTTAACCCAAATCATCAATTGATTAAAACAGTTTGGGACCAGCTGGAGCTGCTCACAAAGTCACAGCTATTAAGCTGTAAAGAAATGCTGAATTTCCTGTTAGGTCATTGGAATTACCCATCTGGGCACTTTAGAAATGTAGAATTTTGGTTTCCTACAGCAAAAGGACAAAGCCAAGGTCACCTCCAGGCAACCAGAGGAGGGAAATGAAGCCACAGACAATCAAACAAAAGGGAGTTTGGGGGGGATCATTAAAAATACTTCTACGGACAGAAATCCTGGAGGAAAGGGGGAAGGGCAGTGTGCAGGACAGCAGATGCTTTGGCAAGAAAGAGGAAACAAGCTTGAGCTCAAGCCCACCTCCGGACAGAAACGCTTGTGCCGTTCCCAGCTTGGCTGGAGCCACAGGCGCTCGCCCACTCTCAGCTCTGCTCCCCAGGTGTGCGGGGCCGCAGAGCTACAACCTGGGACAGGGGATCCCTCCAGCCTAAAGAAAACTGCCCCAAACCCACCCTTCTCACCCCAGAAGGATGAAGCAGAGCTGCCTGAAGCAAGTGCTGCCTTTGTTTGCCCCAAACCTGGAGCTCTCTGCGAGACTTGGACACATATTAGCTCTGAAAAACCTGACTGCAGTGGAGGCTGGTGTGCAAAATCCCTCCCATAGAGGTTTTATTTGTCTGGGTTTCTGAGCCTGTTGCTACATGGGCCACCATCCACCTCCTCAGAGAAGCCCCACTCTGTCCACAGGAGTAGTGGGTGCCACTGTCCCACCTGGACCAGCCTCAGAGACAAGACAAGTGCCCATCCCCACACTACATCCAGCCCCAGAGGTGATCAGGACCCTCCCATGCACATGGGTTTCTTTTGACTTCCTTTGGACGACTGGTTTCCCAAACCAAACCTCTGAAGTGTTTGTGGTTTGCCCGTTGCTGAACACAAGACTTTTAAGTACTTGTTTGCCATGGTTTGCATCTCTGGCACAGATTGCCACCGCCCTGGAAATAACCCTGAGCTGAAGCCTGATCCCCATGGCAGGAAATAAACATAATTTTATAAGCGCTAACAGACAGCAAAGCACCGGCAGGAACATGCGGCATTTCCTAGGAACCCAGATGTTTGTGAACCAGTGGGGCTGTGCCGAGCCCGCGCTGATGTCAGGGAAACTCAGAGCCTAAAGGGATGTTCCTACATTAGGAAACAATGTCTTGGAAACCCACAAAAACAGGGACACTGGGATTGAGACAAGGAAA
>WAAB01003480.1:219256-234216 GCA_013389865.1 Piaya cayana | reverse complement strand
CACTCATCCCTGGCAGCCTCATGAGCTCCTGGTTAATGGGCTCGTCTCTGGGCACTGCACAATGACAGCCTTACAGCCCAGCTCTCAAATGTGCAGTTCTGCCTGGGTGGATCACAGCAGTCATCACAGAACCCAGACCCACCAGCCTTGAGATCACAGAATCATAGGATCATTTGGGTTGGAAGGGACCTTAAAGATCATCCAGTTCCAACCCCCCTGCCATGGGCCAGAACATGTCCCACCAGATTAGGCTGCCCAAGGCCCCATCCAACCTGGCCTTGAACACCTCCAGGATGCAGAAATGCAGGATCTCAACCTGGACAGGGGACACTTTCCAGTTAACCCAAATCATCAATTGATTAAAACAGTTTGGGACCAGCTGGAGCTGCTCACAAAGTCACAGCTATTAAGCTGTAAAGAAATGCTGAATTTCCTGTTAGGTCATTGGAATTACCCATCTGGGCACTTTAGAAATGTAGAATTTTGGTTTCCTACAGCAAAAGGACAAAGCCAAGGTCACCTCCAGGCAACCAGAGGAGGGAAATGAAGCCACAGACAATCAAACAAAAGGGAGTTTGGGGGGGATCATTAAAAATACTTCTACGGACAGAAATCCTGGAGGAAAGGGGGAAGGGCAGTGTGCAGGACAGCAGATGCTTTGGCAAGAAAGAGGAAACAAGCTTGAGCTCAAGCCCACCTCCGGACAGAAACGCTTGTGCCGTTCCCAGCTTGGCTGGAGCCACAGGCGCTCGCCCACTCTCAGCTCTGCTCCCCAGGTGTGCGGGGCCGCAGAGCTACAACCTGGGACAGGGGATCCCTCCAGCCTAAAGAAAACTGCCCCAAACCCACCCTTCTCACCCCAGAAGGATGAAGCAGAGCTGCCTGAAGCAAGTGCTGCCTTTGTTTGCCCCAAACCTGGAGCTCTCTGCGAGACTTGGACACATATTAGCTCTGAAAAACCTGACTGCAGTGGAGGCTGGTGTGCAAAATCCCTCCCATAGAGGTTTTATTTGTCTGGGTTTCTGAGCCTGTTGCTACATGGGCCACCATCCACCTCCTCAGAGAAGCCCCACTCTGTCCACAGGAGTAGTGGGTGCCACTGTCCCACCTGGACCAGCCTCAGAGACAAGACAAGTGCCCATCCCCACACTACATCCAGCCCCAGAGGTGATCAGGACCCTCCCATGCACATGGGTTTCTTTTGACTTCCTTTGGACGACTGGTTTCCCAAACCAAACCTCTGAAGTGTTTGTGGTTTGCCCGTTGCTGAACACAAGACTTTTAAGTACTTGTTTGCCATGGTTTGCATCTCTGGCACAGATTGCCACCGCCCTGGAAATAACCCTGAGCTGAAGCCTGATCCCCATGGCAGGAAATAAACATAATTTTATAAGCGCTAACAGACAGCAAAGCACCGGCAGGAACATGCGGCATTTCCTAGGAACCCAGATGTTTGTGAACCAGTGGGGCTGTGCCGAGCCCGCGCTGATGTCAGGGAAAGCTCAGAGCCTAAAGGGATGTTCCTACATTAGGAAACAATGTCTTGGAAACCCACAAAAACAGGGACACTGGGATTGAGACAAGGAAAGCAAAGGCATGTCACCAACCAAAGGATCACCTTGCTGTCAGAGCTGGAGGACCAGGAGCGATCAGGAGTAAATGGCCACCTGGCAAGGTTAGTACAACAAGGAGATGCTGAGTGGCAAAGGGGACTCAGCTCTCAGCCCTGCATTAGTGGTAGAAGCTGGTGGGGCTGGGAAGCTGTGGAGCAGAAAAGGACCTAGGGGTGCTGAACACGAGCATCCTGGCTTGGATCAGCGGTGGGGTGGCCAGCAGGAGCAGGGAAGGTATCGTCCCCTGCACTTGGCACTGATGAGGTTGCACCTTGAATCCTGGGCCCCTCAGTTTTGAGCCCCTCACTCCAAGAAAGACCTTGAGGGGCTGGAGTGCATCCAGAGAAGGGAACAGAGCTAGGCAAAGGGCTGGAGAATATAGGTTCTGGGGGTAGCTGAGGGACGTGGGGCTGTTCACCCTGGAGAAAAGGAGGCTGAGGGGAGACCTCATCACTCTCTGAGGCTCCTCAAAGGAGATTGTGGTGAGGTGGGTACTGGGTTCTCACAAGTAAGAAGTGATAGGATGAGAGCAAATTTCCTCAAGTTGTGCCAGGGGAGGTTTAGATTGGATATTAGGAAAAAAATCTTTACTGAAAGAGTCATGAAGCCCTAGCTGAGGCTGCCCAGGGCAGTGGAGGAGTTCAAAAAAGCATGTGGGTTCAAAAAGCAAAAGGGGTTAAAAAAGCATGTGGATCTGGCACTTGGGGACATGGTTTAGTAGGCACAATGGGGTTGGGTTGATGGTTGGACTGGATGAGCTTAGAGATCTTTTCCACCCTTAATGATTCTATGAGTCTAAGCTGTTTTACGTCCTTACAGGCTTAAATTTGGCCCTTAGCATTTCCTAGAAGCCATGTGAGGTGTTGGACTGGGGTCCTGGCAGTTGGCAGTGAGGTGGTTGCCGACTCCACTTGGAAAAGGAACATGTTTTCACCTGGAAGACCTGACAACCTCCAATCATGAGCAGAGAAGCAAACTTTTCTTCCTAACCAAGCTGAGACAATCAGCCTAAAACTTGCTCCAATGTCCCCTCCAGGAAATCAAAAGTCTTCTTCACCTATGGCCAAGCAAGTTCCCACAGAGGGATAAAACCCATCTTCTGCCTCTGAAAACAGCAAAGCAGATTTGTTCCAGCTGCACCATTTTGGGGAGTGCAAGTGAGAAGGATTTATTCATTGCTTTTGTTGACAAGCTAAACTAAACCGATGCTTGTAATCTGAAATCGGAGCATCTTCTGCAGCCTTGCACTGAGGCGTCTGTGGGTGAGAGCTGAACTGGTGCCACCAGCCGGGTACAGCTCAGCCCCACCACACGTCCAGCCCCTCCCGGGACAATTCCCCCACTCCCTCTGGACAGCAGGCAGGGCCAGCGGCGCCAGAGTTGGCAGCACGCACCATGTGCTTTGAGCTTTGTTTGCCAGTGAAGGGAAGGCATAAAAAATTGAGTTTTTCAAATGATGCTTTAAATGAAACTACAGATCCCTTCCCTGAGGGTGGGATGGGGATGCTTCTGCCTGGGGACCAGTGTTGGGTGGCTGGGAGTGCTTAGCACATCTCCTCACTGTGGGCTGCCACTTGGGCAGGGTCCCAGACTTCTGGTCTCTGGGGTACAACTTTCCCTGGATTATAATTGATGGCACCCAGCAGACCTCTCCAGCCACCCAGCTCATCCCAAGAGCCGCTCCTACAGACAGGCTGGACTGTTGTGGGTGCAGCGTGGTGCTGGCAATGTAGGAAGAAGGGCTGGAGCACCCCAAATGTACTGGGGATGGGACACCCCATGGCATACTGGAGACCAGGCAGAAGTCTTGCCTGTGCTGCCAATGCCTTCTTGCATGCCAGAGGGCATTTCTTCAGCAGCAGCAAGGATGCAGACAGGTCCCTCTTTGGACAGCTGCATGGAGAGCGTCCCAGCTGAGAAACAAGATTTTAGTTTCTTTTTTTAAAAAAAAAACCAAAAACTTCTCTTGGGTCATTTATCACTGGTTCCAGTCCTGCATCTGTTGACTGTGTGGCTGCAGCCAGCAGTGTGTGGGCAGGAGAGATGCCCCAGGGACTGTGAAACCGCAGCCTGTGCAGCCCTGGCTAAGGAGAGGAGCACGAGCCTGTCTCCACCGTGGGCAGAAGGCTCCTCTCCATCATCACCTGCTTGACAAGGGACTTGAGCAATAGGTACTGCCCCAAACAGGCCATTTTCGGTACTGAGGACTAAGAAGCATCAGCCCTGGTGAGTTGGCAGAGTAGCTTCTCCTGCTTCTCATCTCTTTTACCCTCAGCAGCAGAACTGCAAGGTCTTTGCAAGTAGATCACCCTAAGAACATAGGATGCACACCTCTGGTGAGGCTTCGTCAACAATAAACCCTTGAAAACAACCTTTGAATTTACTGCCATTCTGCTCACATTCTAATGAACTAGAAAGCCTAATCTTTGAGGCAAAATGTCCCCAGACAAACATCATTAAAACTGGAGTCCACTTGGAATGGAAGAATATATTACTTTCAGAATGGCTGAAAGTCAGGAGCACAGACATGAGTCTGGGATCCTCAGCAGGTCTGTGAGAGAGGGAACTTCAAGTTGATGGCCCTTTGGGATGCCCTCTGTTGGCTTCAGCAACACAGGGAATGGAGAAGCACTGCCAGTCCCCACCCCGAGGTTCTCATGGTGATTCTATCCCCCCTTGTAAGACACAGAGACCCAGCAGCTGGGGACACTGCAGCATGCAGAAGAGAGACTGCCTGTAACACCAGACCCTGCACCCTGGTGCCCTCCAGCATTTAGCCATTCAGCTGTAATAGCATTCACATCAGGAAAGAGGGGCAGAGGGCTTTATTCCCCTGACTATACTGGTCTCTAACTCAACCCCATCAACCTTAGAATCATAGAATCGCCAGGTTGGAAGAGACCCACCAGATCATCAAGCCCAACCATTCCCACCAATCTCAAAACCACGTCCCTCAGCACCTCATCCACCTGCACCTTAAACACCTCCAGGGAAGGCGAGTCAACCACCTCCCTGGGCAGCCAGGTCCAGTGCCTAACAACCCTTTCTGTGAAGAATTTACTTCTTATATAGTTTCCTTTTCCTTAAAAATGGCAAGAGATGGCTTCGCTTAGAGAGGCCTTAACTTGGTTTCATGCCCACATCCCACTCAAAGCCTCACCCCAGCGAGCTGCCCCTTGGCTGTTTGCAGCAGGTGACTACAAACCCGTTTTTAACAAATCCCAGCAGCTCTGGCCCACTGACCATCATCCCCATGTGCCCAACACGTCCCCCTGTTCCACACAATTGTTCGGCTTGGATCCTGCCTGGATCATTTTTAACCTTCTGCAACTTTGGCTTTGGCAGAATGAAGGCTGCTCGGTGGGTAGCCTATTCGAACCAGCGCTGCCTTGTATTTGCCTCTCCAGGTGGTAACAGGCTGAAAAGCGCCTGTAATCCCTCTGAATGAACTGCACAGCACTGAAACAAAGTTGAACTCTATTGTATTATGTTCATCTCCTTTTAACACAGGCTGGTTCAGCCACCCAAGATAAAGCGGGCAAGGATCTCACAGCTTGCTGTGCTGGGACCCCAAAGGAAGAGATTGGAAAGGTCCACCAGATGCCCCCATGGCTCTGGGGGTTCTGACTGCAAAGCTGCCAGTGGTCTCGCCACCCTTTTTCAGCTACGTCAAGAAAAAATTCTCCTGTCCCATCCCCTCAAACAACTGGCACCTTTCACCACTTTTCTTGGCAAAGTTCAATCTGTTTTTTTCCTCCAGCCTTGGTTACATTACCCATTTAACCATAAACCCTCCCTTTAGGACAGCAGCGCATGCCCATGGCAATAAATGCACCTGGTAGGCTTTGTCTGAAAGACATTGGTGCATGGCTCCGAGCTCATATTGACCTGCTGAGATAGCGTGTCTCTATGATTTCAGGGTAAATGGTGAGCTTCTTGAAATCATAGAATCATAGAATCATATAATGATTTGTGTTGGAAGAAACCATGAAGAACATCCAGTCCAACCCCCCTGCAGTGGACAGGGACATCATTAACATGATCAAATTGCTCGCAGCCCCATCGAACCTCACCTTGAGTGTTTCCAGGGATGGGGCAGCCACTCTGGGCAACCTGGACCGGTGTTTCACCAGTCTCAGTGTAAAAAAATTTCTTCCCTATATCCAGTCTGAACCTCCTCTCCCTTAGTTTAAAACCATTAGTCCTTGAAATAGTTCAGCTGTCAGTGAACACAATATATTCTCTATGCCAAACATCACATTTATGCCTTATTTCTTCAGTCCAGGATTTCTACAAAGATTTTAGACAGCAGACTCTCTGTAGTCCTCCTCTGGTTAGTCTGATTCATGGATCCACTGCTCTGTACCCTCCCAAGACCCCCAACAGAACCAGAGGTCTCTGGCAGATGAGACTTTCCCCAAGGCTGAGAAAGGCTGCACGGCTCCCAAAGTGGGCAGGGAATGCAGAGGGAGGACAGGCAGAGCTGAGCCCCAGCTCCAAGAGCTGTACACCAGCTGCCTCATGAAGAGGTCATGGTGAATACAGAGGTGGCCCTACATCCACCAAATCAAGCTCCAGCTTCAACTGTCCTGCTTCTACAGAAACTCCTCAGTGTGGTATCCAGAAAAGAGCTGTATGCACCCTTTAAGCATGTCTCTACGTTAGGGGTATCCCTTCTTGTGCCCCCCCTGCCCACAACAGCAGTGCTCAGGCTCGCTCACCTAGCCATGCTTACAAGGACTCACTGTGTTGAGTAGTCCAGCCAGGGATATTCTGCCACCTTTATGCTCAGCTCCTACTCATTTCCAACACCTGCAATGAGTGAAAGTCCTCAAGTAGTAAAATTGGCTCCAGAGCATCCTCTCTGTGCTGCAGCCTGAATTTGGCTCAAACCCATACCAGGGCAGTGCTGGGAACACTGCAGCTTGGCTTCTCTGCAAGGGATCCTTTGAGCTACCAAGCTGGGAGCGACTGGGCTTGGGAGGGAGAGGATCAGGGCAGCCACTGGACTGAATATCAGCTGGGTTGCCCAGTATCAGCCCTGATTGGACCCTGTGTTGGCAACACAGGATGGAGTAAGTTGCAGTGTCTGTTCACACCAGATAAATTCCCAGCTCCAGCATCATAGATTGCTCTGTTCTTCCCATTGCATTGCTCCCCTTCCTCTGCCTCCCCACGGATGGACCACAGCTTTGCCTCCCTGACCCAGAGCTGCTCAGGCCAAAATGAACAAGACCTCACCAAAGAAGGAGCCATGAGCTGTGTTCTGTGCACAGCTCTGTTTGAGTGAAAACAACTACCCCGTGCCAGTTTAAATACAACTCCCCTTTTCTTACTTATATAACATGGTAACCTTCTTTCAACAAATTTGTTTTATTCCTGGCCCAACAAAGCATTACAGAACCCTTATGTTTCTTGGCCACAATGGCCAAGACCCTTGGAGAAAAGCAAAGCTGTTTGGAGTCAGCGCTGGGTACGTCTCACCGGTACATGTCAAGGCTTACACGAAACACTCTGTGTGTTAAAGACTGGATGTTTGCTAAGGGCAGGAGAAGCTGGCAGGGTGTGAGGACCATGAGTCTCTTGTCAATGTGGGGCTGGGTTCAAGTAAAGAAACGTCAGTGTGTTTCAGCTTCTCATCATCTCCAGGAGTAAGTTCTGACCTCTATCCAGCACACCTTGGGTGGTCCCAGGCATGTCTTCTCCTAAGTAACAAGCGACAGGGTGAGAGGAAATGGCCTCAAGTTGTACCAGGGAAGGTTTAGATTGAATATTAGGAAAAATTTCTTTAGTAACATGGTTAGTGGTGAAACCCAAGCAGAGGCTGCCCAGGGCAGTGGTGCAGCCTCCATCCCTGAAGGGGCTAAAAAATGTGTCGTTGTAGCACTTCAGGATCCTGGTGGTTTAGTGATCCTGGTGGCATTGGGCTGATGGTTAAACTTGAAGATCTTAGAGGTCTTTTCTAACCTTAAGTATCCTATGTACTTGACCCAATCTGGCAATATCCCTGGTTCTTCCTTTCTGCAGATGAACACTGGTCTTGGTTTTGAACAGCAAGGGGCAGAATAAGATTTCAGCTTTCGGTTCTCACATTTAATCTGGATATTCGTGTAAGGACCCTCACAGGATGTCAGGTTTGGCTTGTACGGAAGGTGGTGGAGAAGGGTTTGGGACAAAGGTATGAATGCTACACTGAATGGCCTGAAGCTCCACCAGGTAAGGTTCAGACTAGGTATCAGAGAGAAATTTTTCACAGAAAGGGTCATCGGGCACTGGAACAAGCTGCCCAGGGAGGTGGTTGAGTTACCATCCCTGGAGGTGTTTAAAAGACAAGTAGACGAGGTGCTGAGGGGCATGGTTTAGTGGCAGATAGGAATATTTGGACTCAATGATCCAAGAGGTCTTTTCCATCTTGGTGATTCTATGATACTATGAAAGGTAGATCTGCCCATTGCCAAACCCAGGCAAGTTGTGTGAGATCCAAGGAGATCCACCTTGGTCCTGCTTGCTGGGGTTCAATGCCTGCTAAGTCAATGGCCAGCTGGTGTGTTAAGTCAGCTGTTGTTTTGGAAAGGCATCTCATTAACCCAGCATTTTCCAAGAACATCAGAGCTTTGGCAGGGGCTAAGCAGCAGTCTGAGGTTAACAAAACAACCTGGTGTAGACAGGCGCTCCAATGCCTTAGAGAAGTCCTCAGTCAGCAGCTCAGTACGTGCTGTGGGGATCTGTGCAGATGCCAAGGATGTCCATTCCACATCTTCCTGAGCCCTTTCAGAGGTCAGGACAAGCCTGTGTCCACAGGAGGACAGTCCATGAGGTGCATCTGGAGAAAAAAGTCTCCTATGCCTGCCAGAGAGACAGCAATTGCCTGGCTCTTGCAGGCATTTCTCCACTACAAATGAAGTCTGCAGCCAAGAGCAACCTTTCTGACATCCAACACGCTGTCTCCTTCAGTGCTACTCGGCCTGCATTAGCAGCAGGCATCTCAGGGGACAAGCCTGGCTGGAAATGTCATTAGCATGTGTCACCTCTGCCTGCTTGGAAGGATTAATCACAACGAGGAGCTCACTTTTTAATGAGCCTTTTCATGGTGCGTTACTGAGGGAGGAAAAAAATAAAACTCCCCAAGCGAAACAGATTTTCCAATAAAATTTATAGAGCATGAAAAGGGCTTCTGGCACCGGGGTTCAGAGGTGGTTGGCCCTGTGCCTGTGGAGGCACCACCCTCCTCCTCCTTAGATGAAAACAAAACAAACAAGATGAAAAATCCCGGGAGCAGATAAGTGAAGTCACATCCTTCGCTGGAATGAGTGAGTTGCTGCTGTCAGACGGTGACCCTGGAATGAGTAAACTGAGCCCTTTGAGGCGTTTCTGCCCTGTGTGATGGGATGGGACCACCACCTTGGCCAGAGGGGCTCAGCTCCTCCAGGAGGTCCCTGGGAAATCCCTGCACCAGGAGGAGACCCACAGGCTTTCCTTGCATTGAAGCAGCACTTGGAAATCTCAGCCTGAGCTGGGCCATGCTTTTGCCTACAGTTGAGAAGATGCTCCTCTTGGAGAGCTTACAAAGTGCACAAGGTAGATAAGTGCATTAAAGTGCAATTATTAAAGTGCATTTGGATGATGTTTCCTTTAAGCAAATTACCAAGGTAGTTTGCAGAGCATAAGGCAGCTCTCATAATTACATTTTCCCAAGTGCTTCAGCATTGCTGCTGCTCCATCTCCAGCTCCTGTATTATTGATGAACAGATTTACTTCAGCTCCCAGAAAATGACCCCTTGTCTTTAAAGATGCTTTAACCATGGTTAACACTTTAAAAAACTAAAATGCAACTTGGATTCTCCATTCTCCTCCAGCTATTAGTTTATTTAGTGCTGCTAATTAGTCTAATTCATTCTCCCTGGGAAACCTCCTCTAAATGGTGGGTGAGATGGGGTGCATCTGTGGATGCTGTGAAAATATATTCATGTCTCTATTTGAACTGTACAACCTGCAGACCCCGAAGGAGTTTGTTTGAGACCATGCCCAGCAGCAAGCTTCCATGCATCCATAGTGATGATAGGAATGATAGCGATTGATAGGAATGGCTGGACTCGATGATCCAGTGGGTTTTTTCCAACCTAGTTATTCTATGATTCATAAGGATGCAGCGAAAGCCCCCACACCTTGCAGGCCGTGTTTTGGTAGCCACATGGGTTACGCCAGAGCTAGGCGCACCAAATTCTCTATTGGAGTCACAGGAGAATCATAGAATCATAGTAAAAACAGGTTGGAAGAGACCCACTGGATCATCAAGTCCAACCATAAAACCAAGAGAAACAGCCACCTCTGGGGTGGCGCATGTCACTCCTAAGCAGGTATCTAACAAGATGCAACAAGCTGCTGTCTGTTCCATTGCTCTAGATGGGATGCTCGGACTCGATATTCCCATTTCTGCCCTGGGCAAGAGCAGAGGTGTCCCCAGTGTATCATTCGCTGGGGCCAGCAGTACAAGGAGAAGGCGAATCACCCTGCACCAGGGGGGTTGAATCACCTTCCCTGGAGGGGTTTAAGGGATGGGTGGACAAGGTACTGAGGGACACGGGTTAGTGATTGATGGGCATGGTTGGACTCGATGATCTGGGTCTCTTCCAACCTGGTCATTCTATGATTCTATGATTTTCTAACCCGCTGGCTGGCAGGGGCAGAGCTGGCTTTGGGCAGCACTGCAGCATGCAGGACCTTGGGAGCCTGCATCCAGGAATAGAGGGCAGGGGGATGGAGGCTGAGGAAGATGGAGTAGGATTTCCATGCCCAGTCAAGAGCACAAATTATTCTTGCATAGTCCACCCTTCCCTCCAGTAGCAAGTAATCCTTGCAACCATGACAGCCACTTCTCTTTGCCCCAGAGAGCTGTATAAATCAGTGCAGAACAAAAGTCCTTTGCTGGGAGCTGGGCATGTGCACTGCGTTTCAAAGGCCAGGCAACATTTCTCTATAGATCCGAGTTCTTTGGGGACTGCAACTCTGACAGCAGAGAGATTAAGCAAAACAACCCACTCGACCTACCCTTCTCCAAGATCTCTCCATGGGTGGAACAAACCCATCACAGTCAAACCACAGGGCAGAGCCATAATTCACACTTGTTACTTTGCTTCTTACTTGTTTAATGGCCTATTTTTCCTCCTTAATGTTTTCAAAGTTTTGAGTAATAATTACATAGAATACAGGCTGCTTTGGCGTTAGAGCTGGAAAACTTAGAAATAATGAGGAAAAGCAAACCAAATGTACCAATTATTAGAGTCCTTGGGGAACCTGCAGAGCTCAAGTGAGCTGGATCCAAACCTTCAGAGAAGCCATTCAAACTGTGTTCCCCGCTGGACTGGTAAACACACACACACGAACCCTCGCCCACACATGCCGAGGGAAAAGCTTAAAATCAACCCAAAGGTATCAGGCAAACTTTGTAGGTTAAAGCAGCTTCTTTCGTTATTAGCAATGCCGCACATTGCAGAACTCCCGCAGGACGGAGCTGCTGACCACGTCTGTCACTCATGGGAGTACAAGCCAGGTAAAAGAAGAGAGGGAACACTGATTTCCTCCACCAAAAGGTGTTTTCTCACAACTTTTCCAACTAATCAGGGCAGGAAATTAATTTCTTTTCCAGTTACATTTGCACCAGCAGAGACCTGGGTTTGTGCCAGCTGAAGGAGGTACTGAAAAATGAGAGTCACGGGGAGTTCAAGCTCTTCTGCTCCTCAGGGGTTTCTTGGGAATGGGTTATTTTTCTGTGAGCTCCTAATTATACGGCTATTTACATGGACAACTTTTGGCTTCTGGGTGGTGCCCCATGTGCCTACTTCAAGGGTCGGATATTGGTGATGTGTGGGACCATGAATAACAGCTGCTCTGTCTCTCTGCCTACCCCAATGCCAGTATGAGAGGCTCTTGGTTTAGTCTTTGCCTGTTACCCCATCCCTAACCTCACCCACATCCCCTGCAGAAGACTGTTCTGGACCCTGCTGACATTACTGGAGAGGAGATTAATCTCTCTGAGTTGGCACCTCTCTGCAGAGGGCACATGCTGTTGTGGTTGGTGGACCTTCAAAATGTCCCTTGAGCTACCTTGGAGCCACCCATCAGCTCTGCCATCCTCCAGCCACAGCAGAACCAGAGGTGATAACTGCATTACAGACAGAATCTTCCTCCATCTCAGACCCCTCAATGGCAGGGGAGTTGGGACTAGATGAGTCTTAGGGTCCCTTCCAACTCAAACCAGTCTATGATTCTATGATTCTATGAAATGTAAGTGAAAAACTGGCCTGGAAATGTCTTTGACTGAAAAGGAAGCATTAAAGTGTCAAGAAGGAACAACAACCGCATGTGAACATCATTATTCATACAAAGAAATGCCATCCCCAAAATCTGTGCCAAGGACTTTACTGCCATGAGGTTCCTCTGCATAGGAAATAACAGGGAATTGTGCAACTGCAGTTGTTGTCAGAGCAAACGACCGGAGCTGAGAAGCTGAGTTACAGCTTTTGCCAACCTGCCTGGGTGTCAAACCTAAACCCGATCGCACAGTGTCTGTGCTTCAGAGAGTAGTCGCAGGGCTGACCCTTTTCGTGGCGACTTTTGGAGGAAGCATTTTTGGTTTTCCAATAAAAAACATCTAAATGTAATAGAAACATTTTTTTTGGTTTATTTCAGATTGAAATGGTTTCATTTGGGGTTTCGAAAGCCAAGCCAAGCCAAAAGTTTGGATTTAAAACAAAAAAAGGAAATATTTCTGTCCTGTT
Source organism: Piaya cayana (assembly GCA_013389865.1). Classification (NCBI taxonomy): domain Eukaryota; kingdom Metazoa; phylum Chordata; class Aves; order Cuculiformes; family Coccyzidae; genus Piaya; species Piaya cayana. The sequence continues at coordinate 221,825 of WAAB01003480.1, read as the reverse complement.
TTGAATTGCCTTCCATCAGATAATCAGAAACTTCATGGAAAGGGAAGAGTTTCCTTCAAGCATTCACATCCAATTGCAAACAGTAAATTAAAAGAAGTTTGATGTTTTTAAACAGCTTCCTTATTAGCAGCATTCTAACGTTCTTCCCACCAGCACTAGGACACAACCCCCCTGCTCTGGCTGCTGTCATCCCATGACGGGTCAGTTTTAGGGTGCCTGGTTTGAAGCTAAATTGACTCCAGCTGATTTTCAGGGGGGACCCAGCACCCCCTTTCCCTGCAGCCTCGGCACCGCTGGGTCAGGGGATTTGCCTGGCAGTGCTGTGCTTTCCTTCTGCATCTGACACCCCCTGCCACAGGCAGAGGAGCCTGACTCAGGATCCAGATCCCCCCAAAATTTGGATTCAAACACAAAGAGTAAAAGACACCCTGTTCCAAAGCATCTCCAGCCTGCAAAATGGGGCTAAATGCTATTTACTCTCTTCAAACTCTGCATGAAAAAATGATAAAATGAGGCTAAATCTCTGCTTTCTCTTTTCCCCCCTCTTTTTAAGGTAGGGAACATAAGACTCCTGAGCCCTGGGGATTGTCTTTATTTTCTCTTTTATGATATTTACTAAAGACTTAAAGATGGGAAGAGGCAGAAGCCTATGGAGTGTATGGGCTGAGATGAAAAGGTCCCGGATCCCCAGCGGGATAGGAAGGCTTCCAACAGGAGGCACAAGCTGCTCGGCTTTGTTTCTCAATTCAAACATGGTACTATGCACAAAAGGAGGCGAATAATATCGCTCTCCTAGGCGGTGAGCCCACGCCTCACTGCTGGCCATAATAATAATAATTCAAACTGAAAAAAGAGTGCCAGCAAGAAAAATTATTTGGGATTAAGGGTTCCCGTGTCCCACCTGCTGGCTCAGGGTATTCTTCTGTTGAATAGAGCTTCAGCTACTCTAGACTTTGGGCACCCCAGGGCAGGGTCCATCCCTTTCCGGGCCACCATTGACATGCTGAGGGATCAGAATGACTATGGAAAGACTCCTGGGGAGCTGATCGTGTGAATAAGAGGGCAACTTGTCAATGACTCCATGCCGGCACGAAGGCTGAAGTTGTGGGGAAGGGGTAGCTCAGGTTTTCCGGTGAGGCAGAGGCTGGAGGGAATGGACAGCACAATACATGCTAATGCCTGAGCTGACCAGGACTGGGCAGCTCAATGCCACCCCAGGAGCTCCCTGTAATCTGCCATTATATCCCCTCTTTGACATGGTTTTCCTCAGTTAAACCGTCCTCATTGGGCTCGGCTCCCAAGGAACAAGGCTGAGCTGGCCACCCTTTCACCAGTCCCAAGGTGTGCGGACAAAGCTCAATTTTCTCCTAACAACACAAATACAATGAGGGAGTCAAGCTGGCCTTAGATATCAATAGAGGATCTAAACCCACCCCTTTTACCCCACAGCCTTCCCTTGAGGTCACATCTGTTATCCGCTGCATCCAAGGGTAAGGAGCTCCACAGCCTGCTCAAGGTGGTGGAGGAATGATCTTTCTTTTGACTTGGATCAAGACCTTCTCGGCTACATTTGTCCCCTTCTGCACAAAGTCCCGCATGTTCCTACAGATCATCCTGACCCATCAGCCTCCAATCACCCCTGTGTGGTGGTAGAAGACATGACACAAAAATGAAACTTCCCAGACTCAGAAATGAACTCCCCAGCCCACCAACCACACAGACTCTCCCTGCACCATTTGCTACACAGGTCAGGCTTTGCCATGTGGGCTCAGGGGCTGTGAGACCCTTCCACCTAGAGCCAGGTTTATACCCTGCTGCAGGGGCAGGACAAGCTGCTGCTGCTGAGCATCCACCATAGTGAGTGGAGGAGCATCATAACCTGCATTGGCTAGGCTGGAGGAGCACCTTCAACTGCCTTGGTTGGCTGAAGGAACATCATGACCTGTGTTGGCTTGGGCTGGAGAAGCATCACTACCCACATTGGCTGGGCTAGAGGAGCATCAACAACCATCTTGGTCAGGCTGGAGGAGCACTGCCACCTGCCTCTGTATGGTTAGAGGAGCATCACTGCCCTTCCTGGCTGGACAGGAGGAAGATCACTGCCCTCCTTGGCCAGCTCCCAAGCACCTTGGCAGGCTCTGAGTGAAGGTACTTGATGGTCTCACCAAGCTAGATGATCAGCAATGCTGACAAGGTGCTGTGGCAGTGTGGAGAACAAGAGCTAAAGCTGACGCTGGAGGAAACTGAGCTCTGACTAAGGCTTCCTTGGAAAATAAAACCACTCTGTCAAGACTCTCAGTTGGCTGAGAAACCTCCATAGCCACCTGGGGAGCTGTGCCCTTTGTGGTTTGTACAGCAGGTGCTGCTTAGACCCGTCACTGTCTTTATCCTTGGGGTGGTGGGAGCAGGGCAGGTGACCCAGCTCTGGCATTTTCCCTTTGGGGCTCTACCCTGCAACCACTATGATCAATGAGGATGCTTCAATGTTCAGTTCTGGGCCCCTCACCACAAGAAGGATGTTGAGGTTCTGGAGCAAGTCCAGAGAAAAGCAACGAAGCTGGTGAAGGGG